>APFE031098350.1:0-21118 GCA_000404065.3 Pinus taeda
TTTTTTTTTTTTTTTTTTTTTTTTTTTTTTTTGTGGAGCAGTGAAGATTCTTTGTAACTAGGTTTGGCTGACCGCTGCCTCAAACAAATTCTCTTGTCACTTGAATTTTCTTCATTTGTAGCCCCATCTGGTTTTAGCGAGCCATTATCCCTGTTCAAGAATTTCCCAGATTTGCAGGTAGATAAATCACTATTCTTGCTGGAAGAGGTAATCTTTGATTGCAATTCTTGTGCGTCTTGCTTTTTGCCATAACCCTTGCGTGCACGTGCTTGTATGCCTTCCGGTTGCAGTGTGCAGCTTCAACGAGGACAAGGAGCTTTTCAATTCCTGATAGCGCTCCCCTTGCAATATCAAAAAACTTTATGGTATGATCCTTAGCACCAGATATTAATACAACAGACCGTGGATGGAAATCCAAATCATTGATAGGTTGCAGGTGATCATAAAATGTTCGGATAACAGGCCGGAGAGGTCCATCCCTTCCACTTGCATCTGGCATCGGCATTTACATAATCTTTGCAACCTCAAACAAACAGCTTAATTGATGTATCAGTACTCCCTGTTGCCATGAAACATTCATCTGGACTAAATCTTGCACATCTAGCAACATTCAGATAATTCCAATTTGAAGAAAGGCCAGCAGTATCACCTGTAACATAACTAAGTGAAACACAGGCGGAATACACAGCCTGTGGTAGCCACTCAATTTCTCTTGAATAAAGCATTTGGTTAAAATATAATTCCTCCAGGGAATTTGCTCTTATGCATAAAACCTGAAGAAGGACATCATGTATCGTGTTGTCATATAGCCAGGTCTTCATTAGAATATGTCTCAGTTATACTGAATGTTAATCCATTTTACACATAACACCTGCGCGCATAAGTTCAAAGATCTTTGATGTTATCTGCCATTTGCAATACTTGATTTCCCTCCATTTGAAGCTACTCTAGAATTAATGGGTGTTTTTCCAAGCAGAGATGATAGCCTACACTAACAAGCTATAAGCCTTAATATCCAAATAAACTAAAGATGCCCTCTTTGTTTGAGACTAATGATATTTTGAATTGTGCTTATGCAGGGATAGGAGTTTTGAAATCGCTGCCAGTTGAAGAGCTGAAGATAAATTACATAATTTAAAACAACATATTAATGATTTCTTCTTCAAAACAGGGTTTTGAAGAAGAATCAATCTCTGACATGAGACGGAGTCTAACAGGTCAAATTAATGAAATCGAGAAGCCTAACTATAAATTCTGCAAATGATCATTTTAAGCTCACTTATTGAATCCAGTTGACTAAAATATCTTGAGTTCTATTTTAAGAAGGAAAGGTCAAGTTCCTCCTCAAACCTCAGAAGATCAAAAGCTCTCTTGATAAAGTAATTTGTTGACCAAAGATATAAATTACTGAACACATATTGGTTTGAAGTATTTGATCGAACCTACTATTGTAAAGAAAGTATTGATGTCATATAAAAACTGTTATGGAAATCTTGCATGGGTGTTTGGTTGTTGAATGTTCAGCCCAAAATGATGAAGTCCATCCTTTTCACATTGAATTGATAACCAAAATCCTTGAGAGAAAAAATGTTTCTTCTATTACAATGATTTAGAGAAACCAGAATTGCTTGAGTGACCAAGGATCATTATTGGACATCCATGATTGATTAACGATAGATCAAGGACATTGCGTTTCTAGGGTTTTGGACAACTTGTATTATTGGAAATCTAGGGTTTGAAAACCCTAGCAAGCAAGGGGGAAGTGGCCTTTTCGATCATGCAAGCCTGGCCTTAAATAATGATAACAGGGGGCGACTACCGAAAGAAAGGGGAAGGGTATAAGAAAAGAAGAAAGTACTAGATCTGAGATTCGGTTGGTATAATTCGAAATGAAAAAACAAATCAAGATGGCAGATAACATCTATGTGGTTATGATACTAGTGAAATCGGTAACAAAAATTATATTTCTATTATGGTCAGGATACCATTTGAATTTTCTATGTACCCATGAAGTATGAAGTGTGTGTGAGTACTCTATCAGACAAGGTATGTTAAGTATAGTGGTTGCTTGTCTATCAATCGTGGTTAGGGTCAAGTAGAGTATTTCAACAAGTTATAAGTGGAGTTCAGTCAAGTAGGAAGTCGGAACAAGTAAGCTAAGTTGGATAGGTAGGAGCCCCACTGTCTAATTGGAGGTTCTAAAGATACAGTTGCAGATTCAAGCTAGTGGGGGTGATCAGGGTGGAAATCAACCTGGTTCTATGGACTACGTTGAAATTCAAAGGATGTAGAACATGAGAGGAGCTTCAACTTGTGAAATAAAATACAGTTAATCGTGTATGCCAGAGGACTTTAACCGTGCCAGGAATCATATCAAATTTAAACATTAGAATGTAATAAGGAAAAAAAATTACAAAACCATGAACGTAGTGATCATTTATTCTGGATGACTCTATAAGACAAAAGCATACGAAATATTTGTTGAAAAGTCTATTAACAATGATAAAAGGCAATTACGTTCCAAGCTACGAAAGCTATATGGAAAAATATATAAAAATGGCAGTCTACAATTTCTCATTGAACAAATTATTTTTTTGTATTTACAACTGTTAAGATGCATGTTACAAAAATCGAGAGTTAGTAGAACTGTTAACATGCATATTGCCAAAATTAAGATTTATAGATTAATTGAAGGTATCATATCTGCTTGATATCGAGAATGATGTTGTCCATCGAAATTGTGAAGGTTCCCTTTAGTGAAAATGCACGTAACATTAAGACAGTTGCAGAGATGTTTCGTTTATATTCTGCAAAAGGTATTTGCAGAAGACTTGGAAAGAAGATTTGAAGAAGATCTTTTGGATGCATGCAGACTAGCTCTCCATTTGCATCTTTTATTGTACATTGTAGACTGTGTTCATAAGAAAATAGCTTTTTGTCACCGCAGTTTGTACAATAAAGCATGTCATTGACTGGACAATTGGTTGTTCTAATCAACTGTTTAAGTTCACTGCATAATGGCTTGTATGGTGGACAAAATAGATCAGCTGGTTTGAGAATTCCAATAATCTGTAGAAGTTCAATTGGGAATACAAATATTTTTTTTTTATGTTTATAGTAGATTAACAACCTAAGGAAAAGAAAAAATAGTAAAATAAAAAGTGAATAGTTCAAGAAGAAATAGAGAAATGCCTATAAAAAGTTCAAAAGCATCTGCAAATGAACATTTGTTTTTAGTAAAATCTATAAATAAGTAGTAGTCGAAAAACAATTGAACACTTTCCTGAAGGTTTGTTTTGGCAAGAGTCTGTAGATAAGATTGTGTCAATTGATCATTAAGTGGTTCAAAGAAACTTGATAAACATGTATGTATGGTATGGGATTCTCTTGGTCCGCTTCGAACCATGTTTTTGAACAGAAGCAAAATTGTCTTTCCTCTTATTATATCTTGCTGCAGCTCAACAAATATCTGCCTGTTTTGTTCGCTTAGATACACTTGAAAAAAAAAAAACCAAGAATTTTAGTTAGTTGTGACAGGAAAAGCATTAAAACATAAATGCTCAAATACAGTTGAAAAAAAATTCAAGTCAAAATTTTCCAAGAGAAAGAAAAAATGGACATATAAAATGCTAAGCATAATAGAGTAGAAGATTTGACACAATACCATGGCATAGTCACTATTTTTTCACTGTCTTTGACATATAGTTCAAACTGATGATTGTTTTGATGACATCCTATGACAAGTGTTGTCAAGATTCCAACCGAATAATCTATATTTGCTTCTAAAAGCATAGCAATTGTAGTGTCAGGAGTAAGCTGACGTTGAGGAAAAATCACGGGTATTGTTTCAACGAGAGATGCTGAATTCAATGAGATGTAATGGCTAGAATCAACTCTTTCATGTTTTCTTTTCTTATTAATTTTGAATCCTGTTATGCAAACACTTTTGTCGACAGAGAAATACAAGGAAAATTGAGAGATCAGTTTATCACTTATGTTGACGGTTATTGTAAGATGGCCATGCAGATCGACAAGGTCGGCGTGCACAACTTGTGTCTTCAGTGTGAGGAGGGTACTAGAGTAGCAGCAAGACCATATAACACTAACATATCACCTTCGAAAATAGTTGTTAAACTTCCCATGCAAATGTCCATTATGGACGATGGTACTATTTGTCGCTTTGTTGTTTTCTCTTTTGGCATTCTGCTTGTTGCACTATCTATTTTCTGAATGCATTCATTTGTGCTTGTTGCACTATTTGCTTTACGAGTTGACATTTTTCTATTGGTACATGTGTGAAAACACAAGAAGGAAACGAATGTATTGTAAATCAGTTATTGAAAACATTTTACAAGAGCTAGATATTTGAAACATTGTTGTGTAACTTAAACATATTTCAGTTTTGACAGAGAAAATTTTCTAATGAAAATAGAAAGCAATGAAATCAGAAGAGAAAGAACAAATCAGATGTACTGATGAATCTAAAGCAAGGCAATTTATTGTACCTAGATTGTTGTGAAGGAGGGATGTAGAGAAACTAGTTAGATTGTTGCAAATGAGCAATGTAGAGACAACTAGTTTTTGTTGTGACCAGAAATCCAAGAAAGCATATACCATGTTTTGATCAGAGTTGTAGCAAAGCATAAATTATTGTTTTGATTAGAGTTGTAGCAAAGCATAAATTATGTAATGATATGACCAATATGCATTTGCAAGATTGATTTCACATTGCTCAATAGGCAAACTTGTCCAAATATGATCTATTGTTGTTTTTATCGTGGACATAACTTACTCCTTATTTCTTGCAAGTTCTCAGTTTCCATGTATTCTGTAAGAGCCTGACTGCGAGTTGTTTCTAATTAAATATCAATGTTAAAATTGCCAATGATTAAGAACGTACAATTAACATGTGTGGTTTGTTATTTTGCTTTTCTAATTAGTTCTATTATTGTACACACTTGTTTAGAAGGCACTGCGTAAATGTTCATTAAGAAAATTGGTTGTTGGAAGTATATGTCAATTAGTGTGAGTTCCATTTTGTTGTTACAAAATGTTTTTGTTTCTTTGATCAATACCTTCTTGTTTACACAAGTAAGGATGCCATGGACGTAATTTGTTATGGCAAAGTTGAATGGTAGGAATTGTTTGCTTTTAGGTGGAATATGAAAATGCGTTTCTTGAAAACATAGAATAATATTGTCCATTAAGTCTAGGTCATTGACAATGTCACTAAAATGCGTGTATTTAGACTTGCAATTGATAAAAGATTTGGGTTGCTATGTTTTTTTCCATAAATTTCAGTTTCCATGAAGCAATTGTTTCTAGTCATTTCATTTCATCTAATATCTTGTTTTGTACATGAAAATTTTGGGGTGTTAGCTTGTTAATCAAGTTTAATGAGTCAATGGTTTTAACACGTGATAATGCAGTATAGAATAGCCCATGTTTGGTAACACCATTTGGGTCAAATGCAAGTTGATCCAATGTTAGTCCTTGTGTTCGATGTATTGTTCACGCACAAGCTAATTGTAATGGGAATTGTTTTCGTATTGTGTTTGTGATTTTTGTGAGACATTTGCAATGCTTTTGTAGTTCGAAAAATTGGTGTCCAAGTTGACTGAAGCGAACAAAGTTCCTTCTACAAACTAATTACTCCAAAAGACTCGAAATATAAAGATATACATGAGGATACAAATATTATATTAAATGTATGAATAAGAATAAGAATGAATGATTTACAAATGAGAACGAGAGGCTTGCTTATATACCAAGAAAGTGTCTCTTCATGAAGATTCATGTCTCAATTAAACATGCCTCTTCAACCTAATTACTACTTAACTAATAATTATGCTTATTATCATTTATATTATTTTACATTATTTATATATATTTTATTAGTTACATTTCCTCCTTCCTCAAAGCTTGTCAATGAAAGAAGGCTTGATCTCTTTCTCAGCTTCAAATATATTTCTCTCTTGGAATAGTCATCCTTGTTGATACAAGTTGATATGATCTTCTTAGTGACAAACAAAATTGTCGCACTGAGAAGGGATCAGACCATCCGAGATTAATCTTCTATATAGTATTTTGATCGCTGGAATTTTGTAACGACTTGTTAACATAAGACTGGATTGATGTTACGTCATTATTCTCTGAAACATCAATTTGTTGTTTCTGGTCTGAATAGTCCCGATACGTAGCATGGTTGATTCGTCCATTTTCATGATTCAGATGCCGATATGGAACATTTTTTATTTGATTTCTCCTTACTGGGCATGTGCCAATTTTTATATTTTCGTCTAGCAAATATGTTGTTGAGATGGTTATGGAACATTCACTTGGGATGTTCATTGTCTGAACTGCAACATCTATGTGTGTCATTTCTTCAACTGACTTGTCTTGTTGAGTTATCATATTCACTGGATCAATATTTGTTGTTTTGTCATCAACTTGAATTCCTACATTTGATACTTCTTTTTTGATAAATTGTTGTACCTTGTTTTCTAATGACTTCTTATCCTTCTTAAGTTTTTTAATTTGCGTCAATAATTTTTCATTATGGTTTTTAAGTCGAGAAATTTCTTCATTTTTGTCAATAGTGATTTTGTCAATTTCATTTTTCATATTTTGTAATACTTTTTTACCACCTTGAGAAATTACTTTTGAAATATCTGATATATCTTCTGCCGTTACTGAATTAGGTTTCAGTGTAATATATTGGAGTGTTATTTTCTTCTTCTTGTAAGAAAATGTTAAAAACTTTTTCTTAGTATTTAGAATAAAGGACCCTAGACTTTTCATCCATGGTGATCACAAAACAATGTCACTATCGTTAAAAGATAAGGTTTGCTTGGTGAATCGTGAGGTAAAAGTATAATCTCCAATATTTAGGTGTAGATTGCTTATATCGTATTGTTTGCCAAAAATATTTCTTTCAACTATATATGATTCAGGAATCACCAATTGATTAGCACATTTAGGACTAACATAATTACTTCTTTCAGTATGACTGATAGAGATTATGATGTCTCTTCCTACAAGTGATCCTTTGATTTTAAATAGTGTGTAAACATATGTACTATGGGTTTCAGGAAACCTTTCATTATTAGTCGCCATTTTTGCCTCGATGTTTTTACGTAAACAATATGTCAACTAGAGATATTTGTATCATAAAATATCACTTATTTCTTCTATATATATTTTTCAAATATTCTCCTTTAATGTGGATTGTTAAAACTTGAATACCCTTTTAAAAAAAATCTCCTTTATAATGTTGCCTTCTATATATGTACGTATTTTTTTATATTACGACCCTCTTTCAAAATAACTTTATTATCTTAGAATAATAATAGTTTCACTTATTTTTTTAAATAATAAATTGGTCCCTTTTTTATATACTTAATTACTTCCTTGATAAATTTTTAATGTCACCCCACTTAATAAATATAAAGGTCACGTCTTTTCATATGACACGATTATGATGTTAAGATACCATGGGCTATTACCATGGGTTGTTTTTAAAACCTCCGTTAAAATGTTCTCCACATAAAAAGTAAAACGTATTCCTTTTGTTTTTTGTTTTTCTTTTTTTTCCTTAACTTTTTAAAATACCATGGGCAATTACCATGGGTTGTTTTTAAAACCACGGGCTTCTCCACATAAAAAGTTTTAAATATACTTGGTATGAGATTTTGTATCCATTTTGTTTTTTCTTTTACTTTTTTTTCTTCTTCCTTTTTAAATTTATTTATCTTTTTTATATATATATATATATATTATTTGGTTTTTTTTTATTTTTTTTTAATGGCCAAAGGCCTAGAAAAAACGGAGAAAAGGAGAAACTCCCAAATTTTGAGCAAAAATGCTTCAATTGTATGGCAACAAGGTTGATGAATTTCGATAGCCAAGGACCTAGATAGGAGAACGAGCTTTGTGCACTGATTAAGCAACCTAGAGGACCGAACTGCTCTAATACCAAATGAAGCGAACAAAGTTCCTTCTACAAATTAATTACTCCAAAAGACTCGGAATATGAAGATATCCATGAGGATACAAATATTATATTAAATGTATGAATAATAATAAGAATGAATGATTTACAAATGAGAATGAGAGACTTGCTTATATACCAAGCAAGTGTCTCTTCATGAAGAGTCATGTCTCAAGTAGACATGCCTCTTCAACCTAATTACTACTTAACTAATGATTATTTATGCTTATTATCATTTATATTATTTACATTATTTATATATATTTTATTCGTTACATTGACAATATATTTATGTCATACAAATCCTTGAATTTGTTTCTTTGATGTTTTTCAATGTTGATATCTTGAAATTCTATCCAAACAATGTCATTTCCATTGTTATTGGATGAGTAGCATCTGAGAATGCCTTCAACACCGTTGACTAATCCATCATTGGTATTGTAGTTTCCTGCATATAATTCAACTAACATGTTTTGTTTGACTATTAATTTGATGGTAATGATATTGTCTTTTCAAAAGCAAAATAATTTGATTGGGCAATTTCATGTTTATCAAGAGCATTTAGTGTTATTTGTTGACCATGTGCAAGTGAAAGCATTATTGTATTATGATTATGAACATCCTTGTTTTGATAGAAAATATATGGAAAAGTGCATCTAAAGGTGGTAGCCTCTAGAAATTGTCATTAATGTATGCAATATCTTTATCAGTTTATGTGTTTAATCTCATCCTATTTAGGACATTGATGTATATAGTTTGTAACATTTTATTTTCTTTGTCCAAAAGGCATATGGAACTATGTTTTTGTTGATTCTTGGATTTTCAAAGATAAGAGTCTTTTACGGGGCCTACTTGGTAGAGATCATTAGAGAATATCATGTCAACATTAACAAAATACGAAGTTGGTGTATGCAGGATTTGACGGAGTCGCTTATCAATCTATTAAAGCATTATTGCACCAACGAGCGATGCCTTGTCTATAAGAACTACACGAAGTTGTTTGAAGTGCTTTGATAATGTATCTAACTTTTCACTGTTTAGTGATGAACAATCATTGTTGTTAAAGGGTAAGCAGAATGCAGAATGCAATGTGACACCACCTGCGTTGAATGCAACTTGTCTTGTATATGATGTGATTATTCCTTTTAGTTGTGATGGATTATAAGGAAATTTTCCATTATGTATGTGTACTAATGACTGGAAAATTGCCAATGTTGTGAACGTTTTTCCTGTTCCTGCACCTCCCGTCAAGAGAAAATGAATTAGTTCATCTGGGCTACATAGTTTTCTTGTTATCTTATCAGCTACTAATTTTTCTTGTTCCAGGTTTAATTGTTGCATTAACTTATAATACTCTATGTCTTCTAGTATATTTGGTTGTTTGACAATTTCATACAGTCTTGTGGATAGTAGATTCAAGTTCTTTGTATGTTGAAAATGTTGCAAATCACTTTGAAAATCATAATTTTCGTATGTTTCATTAACATACTTATCAACTATTGTATTCTTTGTTTCATTTGCTTTAATGTTATCTATGTCAAATATTTGTTCAGTCTATGTTTCTATTGCATTGATTGCATCATCTATGTCACCCCATGTAGGTCCGGCGACAAATCTAATTTTTTTTTCATTTTGTCTAATTGTTTTTTCTAATGCAACATATGCAGATTGCCAACTCTGGTGATGTTGCTTGATCATAGTCTCATCGACCCGATACAGATAGTATAACATTAATTATTCTCTACAATAATTTTCAATTTCTTTGTGTTTGTTATATCTCATGAATCAAATGACATATGGCTTATATGCTTGTTTGCATTTTTGTCCTTTGTTTGTATAACTAGATGCAAATTCTGCTAAACATATGGCATCAATGGCTATAGGACGTATAATATAATAGTAAATAATTGATGGACACATAATGTCTTTAGAGTCATCTAGTTCTTTTTGCAAGTCTTTTTTTCTTTTTAAAACAAATGCACGTTCTTCTATAGGAGACGTGTTAATGAAAATACATTTTCGTGAACTACAGTTTAGTGGAAGCGATAGCACAATGTGCATTTCTTGCTGTGCAGACATTTGTTGCATGTTTACTAAATCTTTCCCTAGACAATTAATAGTGTTCATGATACCATATTCTGTTTTAAGGTGATTTTCAATGTTCTTAAAAGTTGATGTAAGTGTTTTATCTTCTTTTGTCATATAGTAACTGTAGTACATTGCAGCAGCATATGAATCAAGTACAAATTGGGAGTCAATGTTTGCAATCCACAATGTCAGCATGTGTCGAGCAAAGCTATTTGTCTAGGTGTCAGCTGGCTTTCTTTGCAAATGTAAAGTTGTGTGATTCAATGTGCATTGGATAGCATGTATGTATTCATCATTTGTCAATCCAATGCCGTGCAAAAAGTTATCAAATGTATCCTTTTCATCATAATTGACATTGTTTATCGTGTCAAATATTAGCTTCACATTTGTTTTCATTTTTGCACTATCAAATTCAAGAGGTTCAAGTATTTTTGTCGTTTTCATCAAAGTTATTGGGAAATTAAATCTGCAATTGGAATTTTTATGTTTCCTACAACTTACTGTGTGGTGATGATGTTGGATGATTTTAAGGTCTTTTGTTAGAACCGATGAATTAGTTGATAAGTATTTATCAACAAAAATTTTGACATCAATGTTTGTGTCTTTTCCATAGATTGGTGCTGATTTTATACATAATAAACCATGTTCATGCTCACTTCCTCTGTTTTGAAATTCCGTGACGTAGAATTAGTCGACAATTTGTCCATAATACTTGTAATCATGAACTATTAACTGATATAAAGCGTCCTTTCTAGATCTATAGTAACGTGCACAAGTTACATGATCATTTCTTATTAATGAGTGTGGATCATTTTCTTCTAAATCATTTTGGTTTGGTCTTGTAGTGTTTTGCCTTATATGTTTTAATGCATTCATTAAAGGCTCCCAAAGGTGCTCTGCACTAATAAAGGATACGTAAAAAGTAGGCGGACCTAGTTTCCGAATCATCGCATACAATTTTTTACGCTTATGTTGATAATAGTTTGGCGAAGTGCGAATAGTTTTCAAGTCCATATAGCCAGTGTCATATTTCAAAATGCAATCCAAATTTGGTTTGGATTTGACATCTTTTGCAAGTAGTTTTCTTCCTTGCAACTGACCTTTTCTAATTATAATCCACATAATGTTCAATACTTGGTTTATGATAATGCAAATTTTTTTATAGAATAGATTGGTTGTACGGTAAGCAAAGTCATGATTTTTATGTAGGACTTCCCATTGACAGATTTTTTGATATGTAAAGTTCTTCAACATATCATTTGGGCGTTTGTTTCCATAGAATAATGATGGAAAACTCATTTCTTTTGAGTATTTATCTTGGAATATACCTAATGGCATATAGCTTGCAGCATGGGCACTACTAATTTGTTTATTTGCAAGGTCATGGATAGTATGTGGATCAGTGAAACCATGAACCAATTTTTTTGTGATCAGTTGATCAATATTCTAATCATCATTTTCAATGTCTTCAATGTCAGATGTATTGTTGTAAGCTTATTGGTTTTCTATGAACACTTGTTTCCAATTGTCGTCTATGTTAGCATTTTCTAATTTGTAAAGTGTTGTTTTGCATAATTGTTTTAATGCTTTCATGACTATGTGAACTCGAACATGACCAAATGCATAGGCACTTTTGAATTTTAAATGTTTTTTTAGCACAACTGCCACTATGTCAATGTCTTTTATGTTACGAGGCAATGCATATTGAATTCTCGTGGTTCTTTTGGTAATGTCTGATCATATACGATGATCTATCTGGACGAATTCCATTCCTAGGTAGGTGTGATATGTTAGTTGGCACATTGATCACTCCTCCAGTTAGACCTAGTTGTGGTATTTTATGTCAATAACTCATTTACTTTATTTGCAAAAATGGAAATCTTAATGTCACTAGTCTTTCTTCTAGTTCAGTAAGCTGCCTAAGTGTTATAGTGGCCTTATTTCATCTTATTTTTGCAGGAACTGCATATTTAGGAATTGTTTCATCTGAAAATGCTTTTTTGCAAAGTCTATAAATGAAGCAACTACTATTTTTGACACTTTTAAATGTCGGTTTTTCTATTTCATGGGAATAGCCTAGCGGTTTGCTAATGTTCTTTACATGTTTTTTTTGGCTCACTTGTTTCATTGGAAAAACCTATCTTCTAAAGAAATCTCTTTCACATATTGAACAACGAAAGATAGGTGTATCATTTATATGTTCTCGACATTTTTGTTCAGAGAATGATAATTATGTTGACCTGTTTCTTGATCTTGACTGACACAAATCTTCCACCACTAGTTGTTGTTTCATTGTTGTTGTGTTGTATGAAAGTTTTATTTTATGTTTTCCTAGTTTATTCGAATAACGTCTGTTGGTATCTAAATTTGACTGTCCATTCCATTCCAAATTCATCTTTTAGCTCTCATTATTGGCCATTTAAACTTTATTATTCAATAATAATCCTTAGAAACTGAGTCATCTATTGTCATTTTTGTTATTTTGAGCTTGGGATTAATATTTGAAATTTTTATATTTAAATGACACTTTTCAGAAAAATCACAGGAAGTTGTAACAACTTGTGATTGCTTCATTGTTTGACATGTTGCAACATAGGTGGGAAAATTCGAGGATTATGGGCATAAAGTACAATGAACAAGGATGGTGAAACAACTATTCACTTTCAGTTTTGGAGAAAACAAGTGTCCAGTCAAAGTTGGTCACACCCAACCACTTCATCACTTTTTCCTGATTTTTGTGCACAAGATATTTTCCAGTTTTAGAATATTTGCATAAATGGAGGAACATACCTAAATTCGACCTTATTGGGATGTAATTAATAAAATATTGTTAGTATTAGATGGAGAAACAATAGTTGCTTTTGATATAGAATTCACAATAAATAACCCATATGGGAAAACTATGTTTTAGAATGTTTTTTGTGAACATATGAGAAGACAGCTTGTGTATCTTTGATTCGAGACTTAATACAAACTTCTTCAGCAATTTTATGTCTCAAGATTTAGTAGCTACACTCTTCTGAATCATTTCATAGTGTACTTGTGGAGTGCTGAAGGGCCCTCACCACTTTGTTGGTACACTTTATCTTTATTCTGTTTTTCTTACTAGCTGCAAATTCGAATTTAGAAGTTAATCATTTCATGTTCAGAGTTAAAAGTTATGTTAGTAGAGTTATCAGCTGAAAGAACTTGGATTTGTTGTGAAGAGAGAGCCTTGTAAGAGGACTCAACTAATCTTGATCTTGAAATTGATATTTATATGTTATTGTCATACAATTTCCATATTTGTTTGCTAGCTTAAGTTTTGAAGGATAGTTCTAGTTTTATTTCCAAAGTGATTTAAGATTGGAGTTTTAAAATTCAATTTTTAGTTTGGTAAATGATTCTTGTAAAAGATATAACTGATATTGGTTTATAACATTGCTCATCTTATTCATTGTGTGATTTAAATTGAAAATACTTTGGATTGTTGTGATTGTAAAAAATCTTTGAAGCAATATTCTTGTAAGGGAATGTAGGATTACAATCAATCATCAACACTCTGCTTTTGTTATTCTTGCAACTAGAATTTCATAAGATTTGTTTCATTTAGATTGATGTTGGAGTGATTAAAAATGATAATTAAGGATCTTTTGTAGAAAGCACTGTTAATTTAGTCCACTAAGTAGCCATTATAATCTTAGAGCCTTCTAGATCTATATATTTTAGGTAAGCACCTCTAAGTGTACTTTCCTGGGTTGATAAAAGAATTAGGAGCTTAACTTGCCTTGGTAAGTTGGGACCAAACATTTTGGTGCCGTTGTCGGGGAGGTGCAACTGGAAAGACTAAAAAAAAAAAAATCAACAAAACAACAAAAACATAGAATTAAATTTAAATTTAAGTCATGCTTATTTATGTCTAGGTTTAGGGACGAAAAAGGAAGATTTAAAAAAAAAACCCAAACAACAACTAATCCTCCATTATGAGCAGAGCCATTAGAAAAGATTGAATACATAACTCCAACAGGAAATGTTACAGCGGCAAAACTTGAGGAAAAACTAAAATCAGGCCAAAGACTCACCCTCATTGAAAGACAAATTCTAATAGCCCACGAAGCAAAGAGAAGGAATCTACCTGAAACTTATACAATAGCAAAATCTGAAGGGAGTAGCACAAAAATCCAACAGCTTAGTTCTAAACAAATTTTTCTTCAAGAACTAAAACAAGAAGAAGATGTAGAAACCTTAGATAAATCACAAATTACGATGGTTGAAGGGGGAGGAGGATTCAAAGGACCTACACCTGAACAATTGAGAGAGTATGAGAGACAAATGGAAGAATGAAGAAGAAGAAGGGAAAATGAAGAAAAACAAAACAATGATACTCTATTTTGAGGAAATCAAAATCCACCAGAAATAGAGGAATCCACATTTAAATTTCCAATTCAAGATAGAGGAGAGCAAATGGATGAGGAAATTAAAATGAAAAACATACCACCATCTATATTTCCAAACTTCTATGGGATGGCATCTGAAGATCCAGACTCATTTTTATTTGAATTTGACATAGTATGCCAAACCTATGGATATACCGATGATGCTCATAGACTTTGCCTTTTTCCTGCTACCTTAAAAGCACCAGCACTTCGGTGGTTTATTGGATTGGGTGAACATTCAGTTATTAATTTGGATGATATGAGAAAATTCTTTTTGAAAAAGTATCAACCTTATTGTCGATCAAAAGATTCTAAAGATGACATATTTGCAATGACTCAACAAGAAGGTGAGACCTTAGAGGAATACTTAGAAATATCCTCATATAATCTACAAAAATCAAAACATAGGACTATGTCAATTGAGCTTATTCGAACAATCTTTCTTAAAGGCATCCGGGATGAGTATTTAGATGATCTTAATCTCATGGGTAAAGGGGACGTTTCCATCTTACCTTTTGAGGAAATTGTCGAATTATTCCAAAAGTACTCTAGGAGTAGGACAAGAAGTGGGAAAAGAGCAATGACATCAAAGATCACAAAATCTGCTACAGGAAATATAACTAGAGTTGAACTAGGCAACTTATTTGAAGATTTCAAAACAGACCTTATGAGTACTTTGGGAAACCAAATAGATACCTTGAAAACAAAGAAAAGACAAGATGAACAAGAATTAGAATTATCTATATACTGTCCCAAATTCAAGAAGAAACATGCTTTGAAAGAATGTCCCTTAGATAGCGTGAAAATTTGTGGGTTTTGTACAGATAACCATGACATTAAAGACTGTACAAAGATGAAAATTTTGCAGAATTACAATTTGGAAACTAGTGCAAAAATGGAAAACATATATTTCATGGGCACTAGAAGACCATAGCAACCAAGACCTCCAAGTATGTATCAAAATCCTAATCCAGAAAATTATAACATGCCTGTTCAAAATTCTTGGAATGTTCCCATGCCATGGAAAAATTGGTTTAACCAACAGCAACAAACATGCCCACAACAAGGATGGAGACGATATTCTTTTCCTCAACAATTTGCTCAATAACAACCCCAACAATATCAACAACCATTTGCTCAACCATATTCCCAACATTATCAGTCACAATATTCTCGGCCATACCCACAACAATACCTTCCACAAACAGTACCTTATCAACAACAAAATCCTCAACAAGCATTACCCGCTTCCCCACAAATAAATCCACCTCAGCTACAACTACCATCCAACCAACCACCTCGACCCACACAGTTACTAGCTCAACCCATAGCTAACCCAAACAACCTAATAGACAGACCAACTTATAGCATAGACGAGGGAACTTCATACCCAACTCTACCACTGCAAAACATTGAACTAAGGTCAAGTCGGACATTGCATAAAGAACCTTCCCCTATTCAAATGCAATTTCAACAAGAAAAATAAAATGATGAAGAAGAAAATAAACAACGTAGCAAACAAAGTGAACAAATACAAAACAATTTGGAACAAAATCAACAAATCAAAACACTCCAACCACCTCCATTTCCAGAACGATTACTTCAACCAAGATCACCCACACCATTGCCACAACTTGAAGTTCTTGATGAAGTGAGGAATGTATATGTCAAAATACCATTACTCCGGGCAATCAAGGATATTCCGATTTATACCAAAGCCATTAAAGGGTTGTGTCTCAAGAAACCTGCAAAGAAAATATTTGACCCAAAAACAATACATGTCATAGGTAATTTAGCAGGTTTGATGTCAAATATTATTTCAATGGAGAAATATGTCGACCCAAGCATACCTAGAGTCACAACCATAATCAACAAAATTTCAATTCTAAACACTTTGATAGATTTAGGAGCTGCAATAAACGTTATGACATTAGACACAATAAAAACTTTGCAGCTAACAAAATTACCGACAACCCCAATTGTTTTGGACTTAGTTGATCGTTCTAAAGTCATTCCCGAGGGGGTACTAGAGGATATAATTGTCTCACTAGATTCCTGGGAATATCCAGTCGATTTCTTGGTACTCCAGCCCAAATCAAATTTAGGAGGACATCTGATTATACTTGGTAGACCTTGGTTGGCAACTGTTGATGCATTTATTGGATGTAGATCCGGTAATATGATCATTTCTAGAGGAACAGAACGAAAACATATTACCTTGTGCCCATCAGCACAAGCCCCAACAGTAACACAAAATTTATGGCTTGATGAAAAGTACAATGATTAGGAAGAAATATACTTTGTGCTAAGCATAAACCAAATGTATGATAATAAGGAAAACAATAATGCAAATTTAGTGGAAATGTTTATTTTCCAGCTTGAGGTTTCAAAAGAGTTGAGAAATGAAAAATACATTACTGCGGATTACATGTTGGCACAAAGTTTTCAAGAAATATGTACGATGTACTCGTTGAAAGCAATATTTGATGAAATTTTTCCAATCAATTCCATTACAAATACACAAAGCAAAACAATAGAAATCACTCCAGGAAAAACATTAAACATTGGGGCATTTCTAGAGGCATCTCAAGAACAAAAACTAATTCATTTGTTGAACAAATACCAAAAAGCATTCGCTTGGGACTACACGGATATGCAAGGAATTCACCCAGAAACCTCCACTCACCACATCTATATAGACACTAGCATTCAACCAGTGAGGCAGCCACAAAGGAGAATGAATCCTATGCTCAAAGAAATTATCAGAGAT
The DNA here is from genome assembly GCA_000404065.3 of Pinus taeda. Taxonomy (NCBI): domain Eukaryota; kingdom Viridiplantae; phylum Streptophyta; class Pinopsida; order Pinales; family Pinaceae; genus Pinus; species Pinus taeda. Next base: position 17,264 of record APFE031098350.1, read on the forward strand.
GAATTGCAAAAGTTATTAAAAGTAAAATTCATATATCCCATTTTTGACAGGCAATGGGTATCGCCACTAGTAATAGTACCCAAGAAAAATGGTAAATGGCGAGTTTGTGTTGACTACAGAGAGCTAAATAAAGCCACCCCTAAAGACTATTTTCCATTGCCATTTATTGACCAAGTTTTAGATACTTTGGCAGAGAAAAAGTCATTTTCCTTCTTAGATAGCTTTAGCGGGTACAACCAGATCAGCATAGTCTCAGAAGACTAAGATAAAACAACATTTACCTGTCCTTGGGGAATATATGCTTACAATGTGTTACCATTTGGCCTGTGTAATGCTCCAGCAACATTTCAGAGAGCAATATTAGCTATTTTTTCATATCTGGTCCATGAATGTGTTAAGGTATATATGGACGATTTTTTAGTATATGGTGACTCCTTTGACCACTCTTTGAAAAATCTTGAAATTTTTTTACAACAATGTATAGAAACAAACTTGTCCTTAAGCAACGAAAAATGTTATATGATGGTGAATGAAGGAATAGTATTAGGGAATCACATCTCATCCAAAGGAATTGAAGTAGATCAAACCAAAATACAAATCATTGTTGAATTGCCAATTCCAACAACTCAAAAAGATGTGAGAAGTTTTCTTGGTAATGCAAGTTATTACAGGAGATTTATTGCAAACTTTAGTAAGATAGCTTTACCTTTATTTAAACTTCTTGCAAAGGATGTAACTTTTGATTGGAATGGTAACTGTCAAATTGCGTTTGAGAAGCTCAAAGAAAAATTATCTACTACTCCAGTTTTGAGAGGACCTAATTGGACACTACCTTTTCATATCTCAACTGATGCATCTGACACTGCAGTAGGGGCTTCATTAAGCCAAAAAGAAGATGGTTCAACATATGCCATCTATTTCATTAGCAAGAATTTGACCCTTGTATAATTTAATTACACATTTACAGAAAAGTAAATGCTCGCAATAATACATGCAGTGAACAAATTTTTCCACTACATAATTGGATATGAAGTCCTAGTTCACACTGATCACTCTGCCATCTGATATTTAATGAACAAACCTATTACTAATGGCAGGATCACCAGGTGGTTACTCATATTTCAAGAATTCAATATCACCATACTGGATAGACTCGAGAAATAAAACTAGGTAGCAGACTACTTTTCTAGACTTCAAAATCCAGGTGAAGCTGTCCAAGTTGAAGATTCATTTCCTGATGAAAACTTATTTGCAATTTCAGTTTCAACACCATGGTATGTTGATTTAGCTAACTACTTGTCCACAGGAAAAGTGCCACCATCATTCAACTCAAAGGAAAAGAAAATGTGATCAAACAAAGCGCAAGATACTCATGGATTAATGGCAATTTATTTTACACTCGTTATGACATGATTATTACGAGATGCATTGGAGAGGATGAAATAATTGATGTACTAACCTCTTGCCATGATCAACCTTGTGGTGTCCATTTTGCAGCAAAGAGGACAGCACACAAAATTCTTAGCCTTGGCTATTATTGGCCATTAATTTTTAAAGATACAAAGAAGTATGTAAGAAGTTGTGGCAGCTGCCAACGCATGGGACAACCAACTACCTCTGATGAAATTCCACTCCAGCCGCAAGTGCATCTAGAGCCATTTGAAAAATGGGCTCTTGATTTTATCAGACCCATCAATCCACCATCCAAAGGTAAGAAGTACATTCTTGTATGTACCGACTATGTCACTAAATAGGCTGAAGCAAAGGCACTTGTAAGGGAAACTGAACAAACAGTGGTCAATTTCCTATGTGAAGAAATTTTTGTAGATATGGAGTGCCTAGAGAGATAGTCACAGACCAAGGGACTCAATTCACATGAAGACTGGTTCAAGAAATAACAAAGAAGTACCAAATCAAGCATAGAATAAGCACGCCATATCATCCACAGGCCAACGGTCAAGTAGAGTCTACAAACAAAACATTAGAAGGCATCATGACAAAAACAGTGGCCACAAATAGGAAGAATTGGGTGGACAAGCTCAATAAAGCACTTTGGGCATATAGAATTACTTGGAAAATTACAACAGGGTTCTCACCCTACTAGCTTGTGTATGGGAAAGAGGTCATGCTGCCAATAGAATTCCAAATACATACCATATAAATTGGCAGCAGATCTAGGGATGGACCTCTCAGAAGCTCAGCAAGAAAGGATCATGCAATTAAACTAGCTTGATGAAATGAGACAAGAGGTCGTGCAAAGGACAACAACAATTTAGCAGCAAAGAAGACAATGGCATGACAAGATGATTAAGAAGAAGGAATTTCAAAATGGTGACTAGGCATTGCTCTTCGATTCCAAATTCAAGGATCATAAGGCTAAATTCACTGCTCACTGGATGGGGCCTTATGAAATCCTTGAAATCTTCGAGAATGGATCAGTCAAAGTAACTTCAATAGACCAAGAAGGACAAACATATTTTGTTAATGGACACAGGCTATGAATCTACCATAAGCCTGTTAACAGAGAAGATCTTATGAGAACTGTTTCACAGGAAAAGGAGGTACAGATACTACAACAGTCAGCTGTAATATCCAAACCTTAATTTTTTTTATTTCAGAATAAAATAAAATAAAATAAAAAACAAAAACAAAAACAAAAACAAAAACAAAAAAACAAAAACAAAAACAAAAAACAAAAACAAAAAAATAATAATGTTTAGCTATGAAAACCAGATAAGGCATAGTCTAAACACGAATTCTTGTGAGAAAACCAAGAAATTGGCTTCCAAGATGTTAGGCCCCTATACTACTAGAGTAACCCCTTATTATTATTATTACAACCCTCTTATTATATTGACGTACCCATGTAGTGCCCATATTGTTACTATTGTGCCCCATAGAAGCCCACTATTGTTATTATTGTGCCCTTACATTATTATTGTTATGTAGGCTATGGTTATATAATGACCCCTTAGACTCCTATATATAGAAAGGAGATCTTTTCATTTGTATCATCCAAGAATTGCTCATTTATGTAATGTAAAGGAGGTTTCCCCCTCGAAGAGGCTGAATTCTAAGGCGTTTATCTATCTTTTCTATCTTTTCTTGAGCTAGTTTCATAGCATTTGGTATCAGAGCTTTGGATTCTAGGGTTTCGCTGCTCCAAACAGGTCATCGTGGCACTTTCGCTATAACTTTTTTTCTTCGACATTTCAGAAGCTAAAAAAAAAACCTATTTGAGAAGACATTGTTAGTGTAGGTCTTAATGCCCTCCATCGGTGATCAAACAGCTCTTTGCATATGCATATGTAGGTGTCTCGTCAGCATCAGTTTTGCATCCCGTTAGGCATGCCATAACACGGATGGAGGAGCTGGTCTTGTTCCCTTCTTGGCTTTGCTGGAATCAGGTCATTTCATTTGAAAAAACTTGTGTCACACTTGTTTCAGTTTTGTCTTGAAATCCCAAGTCTAGGTCTAGGGTTTCGGTCAAAATTCTTTCAAGGTCATGAGTCAAAAGTCTAATGGTCTTCAACAAGCCAGAAGGAGGTTTGTAATTATGTTTTATTGATAGTTTTCATCTGCTACAACTTATTTTTACCTTGGTTTTAAAAAACTCTGTTTTTAAACCCAAGGTCATGTGAAAATGGCAACAATAAAGAAAATTTTCAAAAATCTTCAGAATGCTGGCAACGACCCTGGTTTCTTCCTTAGAATCCATCAGAGAATCAACCTGCAAAAAGAACCAAGTGAAAACACTCAAAAAATCAATTTCAGGCAAAGTGCAACTTAAAAAACAGTGTTAAATTAAATGCCAAAACATGCAACATTTGAAAGTGGGTTTGATGTTTTAATTTT
>APFE031098350.1:28912-40574 GCA_000404065.3 Pinus taeda
GCTAGAAATTGAAGAGGAAGGAAAAATCATATTGGAACCTGGAGCAGTCACAGAAACAAGAACCCGACAGCTACGAAACCAATCAATTTTAGAGTATCTCATCAAGTGGAAGAACCTACCTGCTGAAGATTTCACATCAGAGGACAAGAAGTTTATACCGAAGCATCAAGAACTACTCAAGCGTTGAGGACAACACTTTTTGAAGGAGAGGGGCATGTTAGGCCCCTATACTACTAGTGTAACCCCTTATTATTATTAGTACAACCCTCTTATTATATTAACGTACCCATGTAGTGCCCATATTGTTACTATTGTGCCCCATAGAAGCCCACTATTGTTATTATTGTGCCCTTACATTATTATTTTTATGTAGGCCCTGATTATATAATGACCCCTTAAACTCCTATATATAGAAAGGAGGTCTTTTCATTTGTATCATCCAAGAATTGCTCATTTATGTAATGTAAAGGAGGTTTCCCCCTCGAAGAGGCTGAATTCTAAGGCGTTGATCTATCTTTTCTATCTTTTCTTGAGCTGGTTTCATAACACAAGAATTCTCAGTTTTTAAAAAAAAATTGAGTACAAAAATCAAAAAAGAAAAAGTTATTTCAAATTGAATCTTAAGACCACAACATCATGACTTGAGGACAAGTCAAACCATTAGTTGGGGAGAAGGAAACTTGAACTTGTTCATGCTTTCCTATTTTCCTACAAAGTTTATTTTGTCTTCATTTTTAGCAAGTCTTAAGAAAAAGCTTATCAGAACATATCTCAGAAGGGACCTGTATCATTCATTTTTTTTAGAAGGGACCTATATCATTCATTTTTTTAGAATGGACCTATCTCATTCATTTTTCAAAAGGGACCTGTATCATTCATTTTTCAGAAGGGACCTGTTATCATTTATTTTTTTAGAAGGGACCTGTCATCATTCATTTCTCAGCAAGGGACCTGTAATCATAACTTCTCATAAAGGACCTGTTCAGAAGAAACTTGTTATCATTTTAAGGAAAAGGATCTATTTTTAGTACATTTTTACAATGGGATCTGTTCAAAGGGAAACTACATCAGCAATAAGAAAGCTTACATTCAAGATGAAGAAGATTGAAGGCTGGAACTTAAAGAGACAGACATTACATTTAGAAATGGGCACCATTTCATTCTGCCTACATATATCAAGCAACAGCAGCCAACTCCAACACAAAGAAATATTGAAGGGCTGTAAGAATTGTCATTTTAAGTATTTCAATTTCTTTTATTAATTTCAAATTTTAGATGATGAATTGTGATAATTATTGATTTTAGTTTCTAAATACCTAGCCTATCCTATATCATTCATTCTTTTATCCTAAGTCCTACCCTTTTACCTATATCCTGTAACTATAACCATTTCCTATTTCTGTCCTATTTCTAAACATACAATTCTATCTTGTATATATCCCTATTCTTACCTTGTATATATTCCTTAATCCTTTACAAACAATTCCAATCAACCTATAGTCATGGATACCAACAGACCTATCCAAACTAAGACTAAATTGCATACTTAAGGATCAAATTTTCAAAGAAATCAAGTAATAAAATAGAGGATTTATCAGCCATAGTGCAAGTCATGAAGAATTTATGAAATTTTACGGTTTTCAACCTACAAATTTCGTTTTTGAAGTAAGAAACGACTAAGGGTAAGTGATCATAAGAAAATTATAACAGTCCAATCTGCAAATCATCATAATTAATACTCTTATAACCTGAAGGCTATATAATGGGCCGTAAAAATGGACACCAAAGGTTATCATTAACATTTGAGTATGAGCCATCATAGCCATTTACGCTGTCATGACTCCATAGCCATCATCTCGAGAAAACTCTGAATCACAAGCAATCGGGCAAGATAGAAACAATTCTCAAGACGAGCAGGGGGAAAGCCCCACCCAACAACAAAAAGGTGAACTTAACAACCCCTCAAGCATCGACAGTTATGCGGTTTCGAATAACGCGGAAAATAAATCTTTATTTAACAGCAAAAGAGATCTCCTAGACCAAACTTCTTCTCCAACTATCTCCAAAAGGACGAACACAATAGATCGTGAAGCTAAGACACCAATGTCCCAAGAACCAGAAGAGATGAAGGAGATGCAAGATAAAGAAAGTTGGAAGACTGTAGAGAAGAAAAAGAAAGCTACATCTCCAATCTCGCCAAGAAAGACAAGGAGCCAGACAATTAGAAATTAAGAAAGTATAGGTCCGATAGACCAATTTGGTCTCAGTGGACGTTAACCATCATCATCATCATCATCAGCAACTTACGCTACCAGGACTCCATAGCTATCATAGCCATTTACGCTGTCAGGACTCCATAACCATCATAACAATTTATGCTGCCAAGACTTTGGAAACATCATAAACACCTGTGTGTAAGTCATTTCACCGCTGCCAGGATTCCAAAGACATCATTAAAAACCCTTGAGAAAGGCTGCATGGAGAAATTGAGGGTTTAGCGCATAAATAGGTCATGAAAATTTAAAAAAAAAAACGCATTCCCTGTAGAAAACGCTTGTCCTGAAGGTTATAAGTTGATTTTATAAGAAAATGGCATTTTATGCGTATGTTGACAATAACACTATCAACATACAAGTAAGAGGGCACAACAACCACTAGAATCAAATTGAGGGAGATTTTAGCTTTATTAGCAGCGTCCTCCAAGAGTTGCGCATAAAAATCAGGCCCAAGTAGTTGACTTACCATAAACTCTGGTAAAAAAAAGAAATGTTTTATAGCAAGAAGGACTTCGGTAAATTTTTTTTACAGACTATGATAGAATTCTTTACAAACTGTTACTTCCTCTCAAATACAGGATAACAGGACATAGTCTTTCCTTTCCTCTCATGGCAAATCGGGTAGAACCATTACAGTTTGACCCTTCTAGATATCATAAAGGCTGTGTAGATATACTTAGGGCAAAACATTGGCTGTCATTTTCAGAAAAACATAGTGGGCATAACAAGCAAACAACAAAAGAATTTGCTTCTTCATTTAATGGGGAAAGGGCAGCTGTAGGCAACCTGTCATTTAGGGTCTCGGAGGACACCATTGCTCAAGCAATTGGTATAAGCCCAGAAGGAAAAAAATACTTTAAAACCAAACAATTTAAAGCGAAAACATGGGCACCTTTTATATCCAGGTCAAGATTATCAGCAGTTGATTGGAAATTAGGAATTCCTAGAAGCTGGTTAATCCATCCATGGGATGAGATGGTTTATATAATTCAAAAATTTATAACTTGTGAAGGTAGATTCTTTGTTGTATTCCTCTATCATATTAAGTTATTGATGCATCTGAGAGGAGATTGTACTAAAAATCTGCCCTATTTTCTTTTACAAAGCCTGACAAAAATGTCTAAGACTATGCAAAAGCAAAGGAATAATAAGGATACAAGTTTACACCATTTTGGCTTGATAAAAATTCTAATTGAAGTTGAATTACAAAAGAAAGGTATAACATGGGAAAGATTCTTGATAACTAATGAATTTGTCATTGATGAGGAACAAAAAGAGCCACAAGAGGAACAACAGAATTTACAGGATCAACAACATGCAGAACCAGTGATTGATGTAGAAAGAATGGTGAGGGAAGATGCTAAAAGAGCCAACCAAGACAAAAATTTTACTACTTACACAAGAAAATCCTGGAAACGAAAGTTTGGCCAGCAAAGGAAAGTTTTGGAGGAAGATGATGTCCTACAACAAGCACAATATGACTATGTACAGGGACTGGAAGATAAAGACAAGGAAAAATAGCAACATGAACAACATGTTTCAGGTAAAAAGAGAAGAAGATTGGAGAAAAAGGTTGAGAAGTTACAACAAGAGCTTAAGGAATCAGAAGTGTTAGAAAGAGTAATAAAAGCAAAAAATGAGACACTTAAAATACAAAGAAAAAAGCTTCAAGCAAAGAATGAAAAATTAAAGAAGATAGTTAAGAAACTCTCAACCTATAAAATACAAATATGTAGGAAGGCCTACAAACTTTACAAACAGAAGAAAGAAATTACGACCAAGTATCAAATTCTGAAAACATAATATAAAGCACAAATGAAGATAAATGCTCTACTTGAAGCAGCAGAGGCAGAGACAACATCAGAAGACAACACTTGATAGGTTAGGACTTGGTTGCATGAGGAAATGCAAATTCTTAGGCTCGGGAGGATGTTGGTATCTAAATTTGACTGTCCATTCCATTCCAAATTCATCTTTTAACTATCATTCTTGGCCATTTAACCTTTATTATTCAACAATAATCCTTAGAAACTAAGTCATATGTTGTCATTTTCGTTATTTTGAGCTTGGGATTAATAATTGAAATTTTTATATTTAAATGACACTTTTTAGAAAAATCAGAGGAAGTTGTAACAACCTGTGATTACTTCATTGTTTGACATGTTGCAACATAGGTGGGAAAATTCGAGGATTATTGGAATAAAGTAAAATGTACAAGAATGGTGAAACAGCTATTCACTTTCAGTTTTGGAGAAAACAAGTGTCCAGTCAAAGCTGGTCAAACCCAACCACTTCATCACTTTTTCCTGATTTTTGTGCACAATATATTTTTCAGTGTTAGAATATTTTCATAAATGGAGGAACAGACCTAAATTCGACCTCCTTGGGATGTAATTAATAGAATATTTTTAGTATTAGATGGAGAAACAATAGTTGCTTTTGATATAGAATTCATGATAAATAACCCATATGGGAAAACTATGTTTTAGAATGTTTTTTGTGAACATATGAGAAGACAGCTTGTGTATCTTTGATTCGAGGCTTAATACAAACTTCTTCAACAATTTTATGTCACAAGATTTAGTAGCTACACTCTTCTGAATCATTTCCTAGTGTGCTTGTGGAGTGTTGAAGGGCCCTCACAACTTTGCTGGTACACTTTATCTTTACTCTGTTTTTCTTACTAGCTGCAAATTCGAATTTAGAAGTTAATCATTTCATGTTCATAGTTAAAAGTTATGTTAGCAGAGTTATCAGTTAAAATAACTTGAATTTGTTGTGAAGAAAGAGCCTTGTAAGAGGACTCAACTAATCTTGATCTTGAAATTGATATTTATATGTTGTTGTCATACAATTTCCAGATTTGTTTGCTAGCTTCAGTTTTGAAGGATAGTTCTAGTTTTATTTCCAAAGTGATTTAAGATTGGAGTTTTAAAATTCAATTTTCAGTTTGGTAAATGATCCTTGTAAGAGATATAACTGATATTGGTTTATAACACTGCTCATCTTATTCACTGTGTGATTTAAATTGAAAATACTTTGGATTGTTGTGATTGTAAAAATTCTTTGAAGCAATATACTTGTAAGGGAATGTAAGATTACAATCAATCATCAACACTCTGCTTTTGTTATTCTTGCAACTAGAATTTCATAGGATTTGTTTCATTTAGATTGATGTTTGAGTGATTAAAAAGGATAATTAAGGATCTTTTGTAGAAAGCACTGTTAATTTAGTCCACTAGGTAGCCATTAGAATCTCAGTGCCTTCTAGATCTATATATTTTAGGTATGAACCTCTAAGTGTACTTTCCTGGGTTGATAAAAGAATTAAGAGTTTAACTTGCCTTGGTAAGTTGGGACCAAATAGCGTCTTTAACTAGATGTAAAGACAGGTTCTTGAATGATTCATGAGGCACAATACTTGCTAAGGTTCTTCAAATGGGGTAGCAAGCTAAGTGGGCTTGATTGTGGTGAAAACTCCACAGTTAACTTAAATTCAAAAAGAGTGAAGGGATCTCTACTTGAATGGTTCATGAGGCACAACACTTGCTAAGGTTTTGCAAATGGGGTAGCAAGTTAAGTGGGCTACATTGTGGAGAAAACTCCACAGTTAACTTAAATACTAAAAGAGTGAAGGGATCTTTACTTGAATGGTTCAAGAGGCACAATACTTGCTAAGGTTTTGCAAATGGGGTAGCAAGCTAAGTGGGCTTGATTGTGGGGAAAAATCCACAGTTAACTTAAATTTAAAAAGAGTGAAGGGATCTCTACTTGAATGGTTCATCAGGCACAATACTTGCTAAGGTTTTGCAAATGGGGTAGCAAGCTAAGTGGGCTTGATTGTGGGGAAAACTCCACAGTTAAGCGCACTTGAGCCAGAAGTGATTTGGGATGGGTGACCTCCTAGGAAATCCTGGTTATCGGGTGCAAGCCTTGGAAGTGATGATTGACGCAAAATGATTCATTTCACTAGTTTCAATTCCACTTCTTCACCCCTGTGAGCATCACTTGAAGCAATGAGTGTTAAGTGAACTATTCAAATCATGAGAAATTAGTTAGTTATGACTACCTCTCATGGAAATTTTCATACGTGAATGACTTACTTAACGCAGTTGAATCCCAAAATGATATCTAATATAATGCACTGCGTAAACCCCCTATACTTAAATTCAAAAGGAGTGAAGAGATCTCTACTTGAATGGTTCATGAGGCACAATACTTGATAATGTTTTGCAAATGGGGTAGCAAGCTAAGTGGGCTTGATTGTGGGGAAAACTCCACAGTTAAGCGCACTTGATCTAGAGGCGATCTGGGATGGGCAACCTCCCGGGAAGTCCTAGTTACTAGGTGCAAGCCCTAGAAGTGATGATTGAAGCAATGTGATTCATTTCACTAGTGTAAATCCCACTTCTTCACCCCTGTGAGCATCACTCGATGCAATGAGTGTTAAGTGAACTATTTAAATCATGAGAAATTAGTCAATTATGACTACCTCTCATGGAAATGGTCATACGTGAATGACTTACTTAATGTAGTTGAATCCCAAAATGATATCTAATATAATGCACTGCGTAAACCACCTATACTTAAATTAAAAAAAAAAAAGAGTGAAGGGATCTCTACTTGAATAATTCATGAGGCACAATACTTGCTAAGGTTTTTCAAATGGGGTAGCAAGCTAAGTGGGGTTGATTGTGGGGAAAACTCCACAGTTAAGCGTGCTTGAGCCAGAAGCAATCTGGGATGGGTGACCTCCCAGGAAATCCTGGTTACTGGGTGCAAGCCCCAGAAGTGATGATTGACACAATGTGATTCATTTCACTAGTTTCAATCCCACTTCTTCACCCCTTTGAGCATCACTTGATGCAATGAGTGCTAATTGAACTATTCAAATCATGTGAAATTAGTCAATTATGACTACCTCTCATGGAAATGTTCATACGTGAATGACTTACTTAACGCAGTTGAATCCCAAAATGATATCTAATATAATGCATTACATAAACCCCCTATACTTGAATTCAAAAGGAGTGAAGGGATATCTACTCGAATGGTTCATCAGGCACAATACTTGCTAAGGTTTTGCAAATGGGGTAGCAAGCTAAGTGGGCTTGATTGTGGGGAAAACTCCACAAATAAGCGCGCTTGATCTAGAGGTGATCTGGGTTGGGTGACCTCCCGGAAGTCCTGGTTACCAGGTGCAAGCCCTAGAGGTGATGATTGAAGTAATGTGATTCATTTCACTAGTGTCAATCCCACTTCTTCACCCCTGTGAGCATCACTCGATGCAATGAGTGCTAAGTGAAATATTCAAATCATGAGAAATTAGTCAGTTACGACTACCTCTCATGGAAATGGTCATATGTGAATGACTTACTTAACGCAGTTGAATCCCAAAATGATATCTAGTATAATGCACTATGTAAACCACCTATACTTAAATTAAGAAAAAAAGAGTGAAGGGATCTCTACTTGAATGGTTCATGATGCACAATACTTGCTAAGGTTTTTCAAATGGGGTAGCAAGCTAAGTGAGCTTCATTGTGGGGAAAACTCCATAGTTAAGCGTGCTTGAGCTAGAGGCAATCTAGGATGGGTGACCTCTCGAGAAGTCTTGGTTACCGGGTGCAAGCGCCGAAGTGATGATTGATGCAATGTGATTCATTTCACTAGTTTCAACCCCACTTCTTCACCCCTGTGAGCATCACCCAATGCAATGATAGCTAAGTGAACTATTCAAATCATGAGAAATTAGTTAGTTACAACTATCTCCCATGGAAATGGTCATACATGAATGACTTACTTAACGTAGTAGAATCCCAAAATGATATCTAATATAATGCACTACATAAACCCCCTATACTTAAATTCAAAAAGAGTGAAGGGATCTCTACTTGAATGGTTCATGAGGCACAATACTTGATAAGGTTTTGCAAATGGGGTAGCAAGCTAAGTGGGCTTCATTGTGGGGAAAACTCCACAGTTAAGCACGCTTGAGCCAAAAGCGATATGGGATGGGTGACCTCTCGGGAAGTCCTGGTTACTGGGTGCAAGCCTCGAAGTGATGATTGATGCAATGTGATTCATTTCACTAGTTTCAATCCCACTTCTTCACCACTGTGAGCATCACCCGATGCAATGAGTGCTAAGTCAACTATTCAAATCATGAGAAATTAGTCATTTACGACTACCTCTCATGGAAATGGCCATACATGAATGACTTACTTAACGCAGTTGAATCCAAAAATGATATCTAATATAATGCACTACGTAAACCCCCTATACTTAAATTCAAAAAGAGCGAAGGGATCTCTACTTGAATGGTTCATGAGGCACAATACTTGCTAAGGTTTTTCAAATGGGGTAGCAAGCTAAGTGGGCTTCATTATGGGGAAAACTCCACAGTTAAGTGCACTTGAGCCAGAGGCGATCTAGGATGGGTGACCTCCCGGGAAGTCTTGGTTACCAGGTGCAAGCCTTGGAAGTGATGATTGATGCAATGTGATTCATTTCACTAGTTTCAATCCCACTTCTTCACCCCTCTGAGCATCACCTAATGCAATGAGTGCTAAGTGAAATATTCAAATCATGAGAAATTAGTTAGTTACAACTACCTCTCATGGAAATGGTCATACATGAATGACTTACTTAACGAAGTTGAATCCAAAAATAATATCTAATATAATGCATTGCGTAAACCCGCTATACTTAAATTAAGAAAGAGTGAAGGGATCTCTACTTGAATGGTTCATGAGGCACAATACTTTCTAAGTTTTCCAAATGGGGTAGCAAGCTAAGTGGGCTTCATTGTGGGGAAAACTCCACAATTAAGCGTGCTTGAGCCAGAGGCAATTTGGGATGGTGACCTCCATGGAAGTCTTGGTTACTGGGTGCAAGCCCCGGAAGTGATGATTGAGGCAATGTGATTCATTTCAATAGTTTCAATCCCACTTCTTCACCCCTGTGAGCATCACCTGATGCAATGAGTGTTAAGTGAACTATTCAAATCATGAGAAATTAGTCAGTTATGTCTACCTCTCATGGAAATGGTCATACATGAATGACTTACTTAACATAGTAAAACACCCTAGACTTAAGTTCTTCTTTTGCTTCTTTGGTTAAGAAGATGGTTTGAATTTGTGCGCAATTAGTTGATTTATTGGTTTAGACTTGTTTTCACAATTTTTTTTTCAAAAAATGCATTGCCAATTGAAACATGAGGTGTTTTTGTGGATTGATGTTCTAAATATTCTAGAAGAAGTTGTTGTGTTATATGCAAGTTGGATTTTCTATGTTTTCAACTTCCTTCGAATAATGTATTTAACAAGATGCAAAGATAGAGTTTTCCTATCCTTGTTTAAGCTACGAGATGCTTTGAACTGGGTTGCACCAAGATCGACTATTATTTCAAGATCAACTGTTGCCTCAGATGCTTTGGATTTGATTACACCAAGATCAACTATTGCTTCTGATGCTTTGAATTTGCTTGCACCAAGTTCAGTTATTATTTGGTTTTCAATTTTGCCTTTTTCTTGTAAGGGTTCATAGTAGACATTGTTGGGTTATGTTATATTCTTTCCACGACTAAACTATGTAGTCAACCGGGGGTTAGAGGGGGGGTGGAGCCCCCCCTTCGTTGTGCTGATTGCGCAGCAAGGGGGTCACGGGCGAGCGGAAGCCCCCCCTGTCTGGGGGGTTTGAGGGGGCCGGGTAGCCCCCCTCTGCGGGGTCCGGGGCAGCGCCCCGGGAAAAAAAAAAATTGGACCCTATAATAGGTTGGGCGAACCTACCTATGGTTTTCGGTCCATGGTATAGGATGCTTCCGCATGTATAAATATGTATTGTAACATTGAAAGGAACATAATGAAAAATCAAGCTGGTAGTCCTGGTTTTGGGATCTAGTGGGAAATCTCTATGTATATGTGTTTTATGAGTTATGCTCTCGCATTTTTATTTTTCCTATGATTTAGAATTCGTATGCAAGTAATTTCTGTACAGGGTTAAAACCTACATTTGGTATCAGAGTTGTTTTGGCTTCAAGGGAACGCCTTTGTTGCTGAGGGGTTTTGCTCGGGCCTGTGGTAGACCGTGTTCAGTGGGAGATTTGCGAGATCGATTCTGGTGGTGAAAGAAGATGGCGAGCAGCAGAAAGATAGAGATTGAGATGTTCAATGGTCAGTGTTTTGAGTTGTGGAAACTCAAGATGGAGGATCTGTTGGTGGATAAATATCAGTGGATCGCGGTAGATTCGGGTACTAAACCAACAGGAGTGACCAATGAAGAATGGAAGAAGTTGGATCGGAAGGCAAAGAGCACAATACGATTGTGTGTCTCAGATTCAGTATTGCTGAATGTATCAGGGGAAGCTACAACGAAGGCTTTGTGGGACAAGTTAGGGACTTTGTACCAATCTAAGTCTCGGGTGAATAAACTGTTCCTGAGGAAAAAGTTGTATAACCTGAGGATGAAAGATGGAGACTCGGTGACAGAGCATCTGAATGCGTTTAATACTGTGGTAAGTCAGTTATCATCTGTTGATAGTAAAATTTCAGATGAAGATAAGTGCATCAGTTTGTTGTGTTCTCTACCAGATTCGTGGGATAGTCTGGTTATTGCAATAGGTAGCAATGCAACTGCTTTGCAGTTTGATGAAATAGCCTCAGCCTTGCTGACGGAGGAGATGAGACGGAAAAATATGGACAACCAGAATGGTGATGCCTTGTCTGTACGAGGACGGTCCCAGAACAGAAACAAAAATAAGTCATCGAGTGGGAGATCTAAATCTAGAGGGAGATCTAAATCTCCAGGAAAACCTATAAGGTGGTGTGCTGGAAATGCGGAAAGGAAGGGCACTTCAGAAGGGAGTGTAAATCTAAAGCTCCTGATAAAGGAAAGGGATCTGATGATGCTCCTTCTACAGAGGCGAAAACCACCTCAGATGAAGGTGGGGAGTGTACTTGGCTTCTTCAAGTACACATGTAGATCATGAGGCATGGTTGATTGACTCAGGTGCATCCTTTCATTTCACTCCCCATAGAGAGTGGTTCTGCGAGTATGAGAAATATGATGGTGGTGGTGTCTTCTTAGGAGATGATAGGAAGGCTAGAATCATTGGTCGTGGAAAATTAAAGTTGAATTTGCAAGGTGGAAGGGTTAGAACCCTTCCGGGTGTTCTGCATATTCCTGCGTTGGCCGGAAATCTGATTTATGTAAGCAAGTTGGATGATGCAGGTGTAAAGACAGTGTTCTAGAAGGATACCTGCAAGATGGTTCGAGGAGCACTGATATTGATGTGGGGAGTTCGAATTGGAACTTTGTACAAGCTGCAAGGTAGCACTATTGTTGACAGGTGCAATAGTTCTATGGTTCTTGAAAATGGAGCAGAA
>APFE031098350.1:41412-58505 GCA_000404065.3 Pinus taeda
GAGCCACAAACTCCGGCTGTGAGAAGATCAGCTCGAGAAAGAAGGCAGCCAGAAAGCTATAGTCCATCTGCTTTCCGTTCAAACTTTGCTTTGTCTGTTACTGATGATGATCCCAGAACTGTGAAGAAGCAGTGGATTCAGAGGATGGAAAACTCTGGAAAGAGGCCATGGTTGATGAAATGGCATCTTTGCACAAAAATGAGGCTTGGGATCTGGTCGAGTTGCCGGCTGGAAGGAAACCCATTGGCAGCAAATGGGTGTTCAAGAAGAAGACAAATGCAGAAGGGAAGGTGGAGAAATACAAAGCTCGGTTGGTAGCAAAAGGTTATTCCCAGGTGCCGGGAATAGATTTTGGTGATATTTTTTCTCCTGTTGCCAAGGTAACTTCTATTAGATTACTTTTATCTATTGCTGCTGCTTTTGATTTTGAGGTAGAACAGATGGATGTGAAGACAACATTTCTTCACAGGGATTTGGAAGAGGAAATCTACATGAAGAAACCTAAAGGCTTTGTGGTGAAGGGTAAGAAAGAACTGGTATGCAAGTTAAAGAAGTCTCTGTATAGGTTAAAACAGTCACCAAGGATGTGGTATCAGAAATTTGATACATTTATGCGGGGACTTGGCTTCACCAGAAGTAGCAGATCACTATGTGTATTTTAAATTAATTGGTGACCGTGTTATTTATTTGGTCTTGTATGTGGATGATATGTTGCCGGTTGGAAATGACAAAGAAATTATCCAAGATTTGAAGACCCAATCGTCCTCCAAATTTGACATGAAAGATCTCGGTGCTGCAAACTATATTTTGGGCATGGAAATTAAAAGAGATCGGGCAAAGAGGAAGCTCTGGTTAAACCAGAGGAAGTATGTCGAGACAATACTGCAGAGGTTTAATATGCAGGATAGTAAACCGGTGAAGGTTCCTATTCCCGTAGGCATGAGGTTATCTGCTGAACAGTGTCCCAAGACACAAGAAGAGGAAGAGGACATGTCCCGTGTTCCATATGCAAGTGCAGTTCGTAGCTTGATGTATGCAATGGTCTGTACTAGACCAGACATTGCACATGCAGTGGGAGTATTGAGCAGGTTTATGTCAAAACCAGGGAAGGGGCACTGGACAGTAGTGAAGCGGGTTTTCAGGTATTTGACTAGTGATTATGGTTTGTGCTACCAAGGAAGACCAGGATTGGACAGAGTGTTGGATATTCTTGGCTTTGTTGATGCAGACTGGGCTGGAGATCTGGATCAGAGAAGATCTACAAGTGGGTATGTGTTTAACCTATTTGGAGGTGCAGTCAGTTGGATGAGTAAGAAACAATCTGTAGTGGCACTATCAACTACAGAGGCAGAATACATTGGCAGCCACTCATGCAAGCAAGGAAGCAGTTTGGTTGCAGAGATTGTGTTCAAGTATGGGGTTAGTACAGGGAGCTATAAGGATAAACTGTGACAGCCAAAGTGCAATTTCTTGGCAAAACCCTAGACTTACTCAGTTCAAGACAAAAGCAATTGATGCATGTTCAGTATCACTTTGTGAGGGATATGATAGAAGACAAAAAGGTGTGCTGGTAAAGGTGGACACTTTGAAGAATACTGCAGATGCATTGACAAAATCTGTGAGCTCTGAGAAGTTCTCTTGGTGTAGAGAAACAATGGGCGTTTTAGGGCTTGAAAAATGACTAAGCTCTCCTGTGGCCCCCTGTGGAAAGAAAACAACAAGTGGGAGATTGTTGGGTTGTGTTATATTCTTTCCACGACTAACCTACGTAGTGAACCAGGGGGTTAGAGGGGGGGCAGCAGCCTGCCTTGTCCAGGGGGTTTGAGGGGGGTAGGTAGCCGCCCTATACGGGGTCCGGGGCAGCGCCACAGGAAAAAATATTTTGGACCCTATATTAGGTTGGCGAACCTACCTATGTTTTCGGTCCATGGTTTTGGACGCGATGGTTTTTCAGTCCATGGTATTGGATGCTTCGACATTTATAAATATGTATTGTAACATTGAAAGGAACATAATGAAAAATCAAGCTGGTAGTCCTGGTTTTGGGATCTAGTGGGAAATCTCTGTGTATATGTGTTTTATGTGTTATGCTCTCGCATTTTTATTTTTCCTGTGATTTAGAATTCGTATGCAGGTAATTTCTGTACGGGGTTAAAACCTACAGACATGACCTGTACTTGTTTCAAATTGCAATATGTTAAAATTTGTAAGTATTGTTTATGAACTAGATAATTTCCTCAATATGGACACTGTAACTGCAGACCAAATGACAAGATCTATGTTTAGCATTTTGGCTAGCCAAGAAAAAACAAATAGATCATCTTCAATATTTCCTTTGTTATAGGGAAATGCTAACTATTTTATGTATTCCTGCCAAGTAGTTATTGTTTTGTACTTTTCTATACAACTAAAATATATATGCTCTATTATGCACCTATTTGCAAATGAATCATTTTTAACAACTGCATTGCAAAATGTTTGTGCAATGATAATTCGAAGGCATGGCCCACTATATTCATTTTCTAGAAGATAACAAATTGTTTCAAATGCACTCTCACCATATATACTATTAAACATGGGGACCCTATCAAGATTCGTCATGGTCCTAAATGTTTGATGTTCAAAGATAAATAGGTTAATTTGTTCATATGCAGTGTTTGCTTGAAGCCAGAAGGCAGAATCCATGATAGGGTATTTTTTGTGAAGCAATGGCTCAAAATAGCCATTTATAGGATGCTCATCATGAAATAGTATGTCATAATGCTATTGTTGAATTAAGTGCAAATCCATTTTAATTTTTGTTTTGGACCAAATTCTAATTGGAATTTTCAACCAATTTGACAACCAATGTATGCAAAAAATGTCCCCCCATAATCCTCGAGATTCTAGAGGTATTTCAATCAAAGCTGATCTAGACATTTTTTCTAAATACAAATTATGGCTACTGATGTTGTGCATTCCTGTTAACGACTCTTCATGGAGATCATTTAGATAAGACATAATTTCTTTCTTATCCTTTTCTACTAAACATTTTCTAAAGTACTGAACTGTTCCTTTTCTTAATTCTATTGATGTATATGTACAATGTAGTAAAAGTTGTAAACTATCAAACAAACAGTCTCCAATCACATATGAGAAATGGTTTATTCAAAACAAGTTATTCTTTTCTAATACAAATGCCAATTTATGTTTTTGAGATGATGTATACATGGTGATGCTTATGCCTATTATGTTAATTGAGTTGTAAATGCTAACATGTATATTGTGTACCCATTAAACTACAGATGTCAATGTCTATTAACCTGTTGCAACATGTTCTAGTAAATCTTCAACAAGTGGCCAGGGGGTTGTTTTAGTAGAAAGACACGCAAAACCCAAAAATATGATTTATTAGTATATAAATCTAAGGACCATTTCTATATTTATGATCTACAAGCATGATCACTATTGTATGAATCGGATCTTGAAACTATGAGTTTGTTTATAAAACAGAGACAAAGCCAACAAGAAATGACAAGAGAAGATTATTTATCCATTAATGATGAAAGTAGAAAAAATATGATAGATTCTAAATTTATACCAGGTTATGTGTAGATCAAGCATGGTCACTACTGTATCAATGGGATCTCGAAAGTATCAGTATAAAACTACTGTATGAATGAGATCTTCAAAGTATCAATTTATTTATAGAATGCAGGAGACAAAGCCAACAAGTAGTTTATTTATAAATTGGAGGAGAAAAATCTCACAAACAATGCTGAGGGAATATTATTTAGATGTTGATGAGGATAGAGAAAAGATGATATATTCTAAATTTTTATCAAGTTATGTGTAGATACAAACCTGAGGGGATTGAGGTTAGCTCAACCACATTTATGTTTGTCTATATAATTCCAATCTAGAGATGAAGAGGACTGGCTAGCCAAATCCAGGGGAAAAAGCGAATGCATTGGCCAAAACTATTCGCAACATTATTTGAAAACACCAGTGAACTAACATATGAATTGAGATTCTATATTTGTTTGTTACAGATAACCTAAGTAGGAATCTGGCTCCAATTTAGTGTGGTAAACGTTGCATGTAATGATATGACATCATTATTGAGTAGGAAAAGAGGAAAAAATAAGGAAACTTTACCTCTCGGGTCTTGAACCTCATTATTGAGCAGGCAAAGGGAAAAACAAGGAAAATTTATCACTCCCAAAATGGCAATCATGGAACTGAAAACAAAATGTTAGCAATCTTTTTCTGGGCATCCTCCTTGTACATATTGACCAAGTGAAAATGTTGTAGGTATGGCATCCATTTGATATGTCCATTGTGCTACAACTTGGATTAAGTTTGCAGAAATTGGAATGGTCGATGATTATACTATCATCATGTCCTTGCCGAGTCAATAATGTCTCCAATCTGAGTGATAGGAAATTGGCCTATGCTATTGCAACAATGTTGCTCCCATGGCATAGCCCGAGGCATCAACTTCAATCTAGAAAGAAAACCTCAAATTGGGTAATCTCAACATTGGTGCATTACAAACCTTCACCTTCAAAGCTTCAAATGCCTTCTCATGCTCCTCCTCCCACAGGAAAACTTTGTTCACCTATTTAGCCCATGCAATGGCGCTACTATCTTAGAAAACCCTGCTATAAAGCTGCAAACTTTCATAAACTATGATGGTCTCCGCATCGGGTTCCTAGTGATCAGTAGGATTCAGATTTCTTTCACCCACTGCATGCCTAAAAATACCCCATGTGAACCACCGATTGAGGTAATTCACGCATGCTCACTCCGAAAAAGGGTTTGACGTCACAGATTATTCAGGCCTCTACCTGCTCGTAGAATGGGACTTTTCCGAGCACAGACGATTCTAGCTACAAGTGTGTGTCTCCATCCCAAGTATCCCAGCCCTTACACCTACTTATATCCATCCTCTTTTTGCTTTGATCACACAAAGAAATTTAACCGACAATCCGGAAAGCAATCGATAAATTGAATTTTAGAGATATTAAATCTATTTTATAAAAGACACCATGAAACAAAAACGACCGTGGCCACCATTGCGAGATGTACTTGCATGCATTACATGTGCACTGTCGAATTTGTTGTTCTTCTCCTCGTGGCCGCGGAGAATTGAACCTCAATATGGAGCTATTCTTCTATCCCTGTGGCGGCCCAGATACCATAAACCTTGGTGACGACCACGAAAGAAGCTCAAGTTGAAGTTAAGGTAACAACCACAAAAGACAAGGCTTACGGCATTGAGATCAGTGGAAGAGTCGTGGATGGGAACCCAAAGGTCTGAAAGAAGCTTTCCCTTTTGTAAGGTTCTAGACGTGTAAAGAATAATAAAGGGTGGTCCTGTTGTCTTCGCTGCTCTAACCACCATGAGGACGAATGGGGGCCAATTTATCATGATTTTCATAACTCATAGTCCAATACTCCCCGCATAGATGACGATTTATCTGGTCTTATTGGCTACGCCTTCTCTACCAGTATAACGATGTTTGAATTTGATAGTTAGTTTAGGTCATCAGAAGCTACACGAACCTCTATTGTCCTGTTGAGCCTGTTGTTATGTTGCCTACCTTTGCCTACCTCACTAAGAGGTAACCTCGCTACCTCACCCCCTAACGACTGCTCTATATTAGTGTTCGTTCACGCGACAAGGATACAATTTGACCCCTACACTTGTGCGATGTTGAATAGGGGAATTATTAGCATGGAGGGAAATTTTCTAAGCGTCTTTGTTGTTGATGGCTGAGACTTCAAACAACCACGTAGACGCAAAGCAGATGGCAGCTAGCCCATCTACAGAAATATTATAGGCCATCCAAAGGAGGACATTAGACACTTTGAATGCCTAGGGAAAAAATAGAACTAGTTTACCAACAAAAGGCCTAACTTACCTTCCTTTACATCAGCACTAGATTCTCTAGTTTTTGCACTATATCCCATATTAGCTGGAGCCCTCTGCGCTAATCAACCTAGCTAATTGCCTAGTTACCGGCTTGGTTTTATACTCATTGCCTAGAAGAGAAGCTATGGTAAAGTGATAGAACTCTTGTTAGTCAGTGCTTGTCAGTCAGTTTAGAATGAAGCTCTAGCCTTTGAAGCTCTAGTCAGCGCATGAACCTCTTGTCGATGCAGGAATGGTGATGTCTGCTCTCCCTGATAGTATGGTCTCCAGATAAAAGTTACAATAGTTTTCAGACTAACGCAACAAGATTATCACACCAGTCAGCCCGTATTTGTAAGGATATAGTGAGGATACAACGAACCATTTACACAGAAAAATTGAGGTAGCCAAGGTAAGAAAATTTGATTATGTAGTATTTAACCTACTAGATATAGAGCATAATTTGTATAGAAATTCTATTAGATATAGAACATAATTTGTATAGATAGACATATCAGATTATGACAAAGAATTGTACTATTTTATTTAGCAATACAACTACAAAACGCTTCAAAGTTCCAGCAATAGGATAGTATTAGCTTCCGTAAAACTCCAATGAAGCCTGACTGCTGGCAGGCTACCATATAGAAAAGTTTTGAAGTGGTGCAAGAAACATGTCAGACAAAACATGAAAACGGAAGAAATGTGTCAGGAAGAACAGGAAAGCAGGCCCCGTGTATTAGACTCAAACCACTTGTTCCGCTTAACAACAATCAATAGATCAACAGCCTTCATGCATTGACAATAGATCAACAACATGCATTGACAACATATCAATATCCCACATGTAGATGGCCTCACAACAGTTAATTTCAACCCAACATTACTCCATTATGCCATAAATTTAAAAAAAATCAACAAATCTAATTTTAAGCCAAAGTTTCGTGGCCATCGACCTCGGGAAGAGGCCAAACAAGAACTCAACATTTGATTGGTTTAACATAAAACAATGACAATGTTTAATAGGCTGAGAAGAAGGCGAGAAAAAACGAGAAATGCATGTACAACAAAAGTTTAGCTAAATTTAATTTAAACTTGAATCTTTTTAATGTCTCTACATTTTCTAAAGCATTTCGATTATAAGAATCCCTGCCCAACCCTTTAGGCAAGGACTAATAACATAATTTAAGTTATTATTTTAATTATAAGAAGTAAAGCAAAAATAGCTATAAATAATGTTATTTATAGTTTGAAGTTATTTTAAGTTTTAGATTACTTTTAAACTTTTATTATAAAAAAATATTGTTGAATCATATAAAATATTTAAATGTTTACTCAAAGCTTTGCCCCAGCATAGACAAAATCATCTTTACACCCTATGTTTCCAAAACTTATTTTAATTATGGGAGGCAAAGCACAAAGTACTTATAAATAACATAGTTTCAAGTTATTATTTTAATTACGGGAGCTAAAGCAAAAATGTTTATAAACAACATAGTTTCACCTTATTTTAAAGTTTTGGATCATTTTTAAACCTTTATTATAAAAAATATTGTTGAATCACATGAAATATTTAAATGTTTACTCAAAACTTTGCCCCAAAATAAACAATTTTGAATTAATTTTATGTTAGAGCTATGTAATCAATGACGATTATCACAACCGATGCTATTTATTAACGTGCAATTCAAGTAATCACGGTAGCATGGTGTCACTGACAATTAAGTTGTCATAAACAAGCTTTCAAGCATGGTGGTTTTTGGTTTTAGAATGTGGTTTTTCTTAACTAGTTTTTTGGGTCAAATAATGTGGCCCTTCTTTACTGCACTTACTATTTGGATCATCGCACCAATTAAGATATACGAAAAATGTAATTTAGGAGATAAGTACATACTTTGTCTTTTAGGTTATATATCTTTAGATTATAGATATGTATGTAAACATTTTTTTTTAATATTTTTGTTGAGTTTTTTTTATTTTTATTTTTTTTAAGGGTTAGAGTGGTATGGTTGGTATTACATTAATTTTTTTTAGAAAAATATTAGATTTTAAATACTATTATGGTTTTATTTTGTGGTTGGTAAGAGTTTAGAAAGCTAACAATAGGTATTAAATCAATTACAACAACAATTATCAATGTATTGTAGCTTATTATGTCACTAGTGGGGAATTGATCCTAGGTGGAGGAGATAACAACCCTTTCACCCAACCACTCATGATAATCTTAATTCACTAGCTACATCTAAATTTGTTTTAATGTGTTATATGCATTAATTATAATGAAAAGAACATTAAACGAGACTTGTAACTCCTTTCATGTTTGACTTAAATTGATATAATATATTTTTAAACATTAAAAAAAAAAAAAAAATGCATATATATATATATAAGCATTATAAAACATTAATAATCTTATTCTCATTATGTTTTCTTAGTGTGTTGTTGATATTACAACTTAATATGATCATTCTCTTTGGTCATGTCAAGATAGTGAGGACCTGCCATAGCCATCAGCACAGGCTGAACTCCCTTACCCGCTTGACAAAATTCTGACGAGAAAGATGTTACACGGTGAAGATCATAATCGCGAAGCAATTGTCATTGCATGTATTCTTGGGAAAATGATAAACTGCATGGCAGTCACCCAATATAGAATAAAGATCAGACGATTTGTTCGAGATTCCATATTCCCAGTTTGACATGAACACAGAATATTTTTGAACAATCTTGCAAATGCTCTAAATGATGGAACCAAGTTCGTTGTGCGTTAGATATGACAGAACATCCACTTGAAAGTGGTGAAAAATTGTGGAGGCATCATGGTCATCACAGAAATTTAGAAAGGATTCCATTATTGTCAATGTGTGAAGCCAAATGGGGTGTGGTGACGTGAGAGTAACTTGATTGTGTGATAGGTTGTGTGCTCATCATCACACAAGGAGACCAAGGAGCAGATCACGAGAGAGAACATCCGATAAGTATGATTCCAGACAAAGATAGTCTTTGAGATGATCAACTTACAGTTCCATGATTGCATGAGAGATGGACACTCCCAAACCGAATTGGATGTAAGAGAAGTGCATGAAGATGGACATGCTGTAACAGACTCGTGGATTTGGTTATTAGTGAAAATTTGAAATTTTGAAATATCACACCTGGAATAGCAAATATTTTTTGCACGAGGATCCACGTCGAGTGCAAGCATGCAGATAGACATATTGTGCATGAGACACTAGATCTGATTTGGTTTGAGGTGCTTACTAGAGTTATGAGGTCCTGACATAACCATCAATAGACGTTGAAGTGCCTCGACCCCCTAGCATGTCTGAGAACTTTCTAGAACTGAAAATTTTCATTTTGAGATGTGAACCAGATCATGCATGGCTTGAGGGTGGTTGTTGTTGCTAATTTCAAAACTTCTCTTAGGATGGTAGCCATCTCTCTCACAAACCTCATCAAATTTCCAGCTTGAACAAGCTGACTTGAGGAGTTGTCCTCATGCAACACACAAGATGATGACGAGTGGGAAGAGTTTTGCACGTTGAGACTATTCTCATCATGGACAACCTCATTACTTAGTATTAATCATGGAGATAACTCATTATATGAAGAAGCAAGAGAACATGGAGTATCTCCACCACATGTAGATGTGATGTGAATGGTAGGACACATGGTAAAGTGAGGTGCAAAGGAAGTTTCAATATGGACGTATTCTTTGATTGTATTCAAGATCTGAGTTAGAGTGTACATGAGAGAAGAACAGATCACATGATGTGATTGGGCATTCATCACAACATACTGAAGCATGGGAGTGATGACAGCCCAAGGCTAGAGGTTGATCGAAAGAATTAATTTTCATGATGTTTCACCAAGATTAGTGGATTGAGAGTCGATCATGAATGGAAGCTCAATGTCTTGATGTGAACCATTTTGAAACATAGAAGAGGAAATGATTGTGTCTGCACCTTCTTGATCCTCCTCCTGTATAATGAGACTGCCTTGCACATGACCGCAACTTGAGCCAGCATCCTGAGAATCAAGAGAATGCACCCAACTAGCTTGTGAAGCGGATTGATCAAGCGAGTCATGGTACAAGGAGTCATGGCTTGTAGATGATGGAGGATAGCAGAGACATAGATTAGACTCAAGGCTTGGGTTATGAATAGTGATTTCCTCCTATAGAATGGAGGAATGAATCTTCACCATAGGCTTTTTCAGCCATTCTGGAATTTCCTCCATGGGAGCGGGAGATGGCTAAGAAGATGAGTTGGGAACATTTTGTGTAGATTTCTTAGCTTTGCGACCACTGCAAGGGGGTACCCGCCGCCCATATTTATTATATTTGAGACCACTACAAGGGGGAACCTGCTTTGAGACCAGAAAGGGAGGAGGAAACAGAACAAACGAGGTGTTGGGATCCTCCTTTGCAAACTGAGGGGCCTCATGATCTACAAGAGTCGAGGGAGAAGGGAAATCAGGAGGTTCACTGTGTCGAGAAACATGAACCAAGTGTTTCAACTATTGGCTCATGAAGTCAAGGTTCAAAAACCCTTCAGGAATTTCATAACAAAGGTGAAGGAAGCGGGTAGCAAAGTCCTCAACTAGTTCGCCATGATTCATTCTTAAAATAGATATTTTTTCATAGACATCTTGGTGGTTACACTTATCGAAGGTTCGATGGAGCTCCTTGAGGAGAGTAAGAAGAGAATGGACAGAAGCAGGTGGTAGGGTATGACACCACCGATTTGCACAACTTTCAAGGGTGAGGAAGAAAATAATGCAAACAAGTTGTTCACTATCGATTTCATGAGATTCACAGAACCGAAGAAAATTAGAAATGTGCTTGGTTACAGATGTTCTATCCTCACTATCAAACCTTAACAAGGACAAGTGATCGAGAAGCTTATCGAGGATTGACAGTTGATTAAGGGATAAATGAGAGAAACACCCCAAGAGCATGAATTTTGTATGATCCATTTGGTAAGAGATTCAAACCAGATGTAACGGGCTCATCTTGTCATTTGGTCCTCCTTCTAGTGCCAGAAATATTGACAGTGTTAGACCCGCCAACATTCAGGGGATCTACCTAGTATGAAGTCTCAACTAGACCTCACACCGTTTAATGTATGAGTCTCATCCGATACGATGGCTCAGTTGCGATTATCTTAAATGTATTCCTTAGCTCTTGTTTTTTAGCACATGAGAGTGGTTTTCTTTGTCTTCAAACATCGAGGTTTTCATGCCTAGTGAGTGCTTAGTGTCGTTGGTGTCAAATTCCTTTCATTGCAAAAGGAGAGGGTGGAGGTGAGTCTCAGGTTGAGAGGAAATAGTCCTAACTCTGCTAGAGACACACAACATAAAAGGATATGCTTAGCTTCCTATGGAGTAGTCGACACGGATGCGACAGTCACAAACACAAGGTGAACAAATAGCACATACAACACCCAACAAAATCGTCCACATGAGTGCGACAGACGTTATAAAAAGTTTACAAGAATGAATCTATCGAGTGTCCGACGGGATAGCCCACACGAGAAAGACAATGTTAACAACTGATACAACACATTTCCAATATCATATGTACTAAAACAATAGAAATAGTTCAACTGTCTTAATGTAGTTTAAAGCAACATGCATTACAAGCATTCAAAGAATAGTCTTACAAACGAATACAATACATGTGTGAAAACATGTTGGTCTGTTAACATGCTTCTGAATTAAGCGAAAGTTCCAAGACACATATGTACACCATTACATCACCAACCCCGATAATGGGGTGTTGGAGCCATTGCTCGCTCCTCAAAGAAAATATTATAGAATCTCAAGGCTATGTGGGAGGAGCCAAGGTAAAAATGTCCTTTGCATGTACAAATGAGGGGTTTTTATAGCCAAGGGTAAAACTGGCCCTTGTGGCTATTCAACGTCCCTCATGACTGTTTGACATACATGACTCTTCAAATTTACATGTGGGTCTCTTAGACTTCCACGTTACATTACATTGATTACAACAGTATGGCCCACAGTAGTGATGTCGCCGAGATGAATCATGAAACAACTCGACAAGATAGTGCTGGTATGTTCATGCTGTTGATGGTGCCCATGTTGAGTTGCAGTGTTGCTGAGTGATGGATGTGCTCTTGGTGTATCATAGCTTCACATATGCATGGCAAGGTGTGTGGAGTCTTCGGTGGTCTTGGTGTTCGCTTGATGTTGCATGTGCACGTCGCTCCTTCACTTGTACTTTGGAATGCTTCATGTGTACGTTCGTTCGTGAACAAATCTCTATGCGTGTGTTCCTTGTTCGTCTGTTTGTGAACCAATCTCCTCGCATGTGTTCCTTGTTCATCCCATTCGTTGGCACATCATGTCTCATCCATGTACCTGTATCTGCAATCACTCATGACGAGACGACATCAAATCCAGAAACATCCTAGCCTACCATGATGCATTATCTTTTTCTTTCGGATGTAGGTGACCAGGAGAGAGGAATAGGATTTGAAACTACACAGAGAACATTTCGAGTCAGGATGCGGGCTCCAGGCACTATCGGTGAAAATTGCGTAGAGGTCACTGGGAGGCTGAGATGGGGAATCCAAATCAACAGTGAATTTCCGCAGGATCTGGCTGAATTGGAGGGTAGATATGCACAATTTTTCCAGGGAGACAGTGTAGGTAGCATAGGGATACTGGCATTGAAAACAACGCAATTTCTCTAGGGAGTTGGGAATGTGCTACGGGAGGCTGTTGGCAAAAATTGGGTATAGGTGGGAGGCTGGCTTGCTGGACATCCCTGTGTAGTTTCTGTGTTGAGCGAGATGATGGGTAGCTAGGAAACTTCTCATGAAAACTACACAGTTTTCAAGATGAGAAACAAGTCGGATGATAGGGTGAATGGTTAGAAAAACTGCACAATTTTTTAGGGCAGTGCAATGACGGACGAGTGTCTGTCCGACATGTCTACACAATTTCTTCAGTCAGTGGAAGCAGGCATGCTAGGTAGTTGTTGCACCATTTTTGGAGGAGTGAGGATTGGGGTCACTTCCCAGTCAAACTCTCTAGTTGACCAGTTGGAGGCTTGGTTGATATGCTTGCAGGCAGTGTAGATTGAGATGGCTTACTGGGAAACTTCTACGTTGTTCTGGGTGATATTGTGCAGCGTAGATTTCCCAGGAGGCGGCCTCAAGCTCTATGCAATTCTGGGTAGTAGTACATGTTCACTAAGTGTTGAAACTGTGCAGTGTAGCTTAGCGGAGGTCTAGTTGTTGGGGTTGGTCTGGTCGACACAACTTCAACAACATGACTAAGTGTGTGAGTGAATGACTTCATACATGCATGAATTTGTGAACACACACTCAACATGACTTGATGACAAGATGTCTCGAATCATCAAGACAACATACACTTAGTGTGATTGACCCACGGTGCGAGTGACAAGCGCAACACTTGTGATAGATCATTGAATGACCGCAATGACACTTGCACGACCGTGCATATAACTTCGTGTGTGAGTGTGGTGTATGTTTACATAACGAATACAACTTGTGCACACGAAGATGGACTTTATGCATAACTAGAACATGGTTGCAAGCATGAAATTGTGATCAACATGCAAAAAGATGTCCTATGAATGGTCAAGCGAGGAGGGTGCAAAGACTCAACACGAGCTCACAAGATGAACCCATGTGCTTGCAAACATCAAGGAAAAATCCAAGGAAGGCTATGAAATTGGATGCAGACCAAAATTTTGGAGGGTGTTGCAACTGCTACAACATTATGATTTTGAATACCTTCACTTGGAAACCTAGAAATTTTTAAATGGAAACATGGATGTTCTTATTTAAAGGTAAACTCCATAGAAAGCTGCCAAGGAGCACCTATGGTTTCAGAGTTTGTACACATAGAAGAGAACTTGAATATGTGTTCATTTACATTTTTATAATAATATTAATTCATCTATATAACATTAATAGCTAAATCAATCAAAGGAGCTTAGCTCAAGTGGTATGGTTCATGATTTGTTTCCCAAGCGGTGGGGGTGCAAGTCTTCGGAGATATGTTGGCCCTTGTGGCATTTATGAAATATTGGTTATACCAAGTGGAATAGTGACAGTTGTTTCTACGAAGTTAATGAGCCTAGTGGAATGTTCTCATTACTGTAAAAAAAAACATTAATAGCTAGATCATTTAAATCTTTCTAAAAAAACCAATATTATCTGTCTTTTATCTCTTGAAAATCGTATGAAATATATTTTTTTCTTGTCCTTGTGGAGGCATCAATTGTATTTTTTGTTGGTCCTTGTGGAGGCAACATTTGTATTTTTTTGCTTACTCTTATGGAAGTATTAAATTTTTATTTTCTTTTATTGTATAATATGAAACTACCAAGTTCTTTCAACAACATTTTTAATTTTGAAAAGAATATCTACATTAACTAAAGGATATATTTTTAATGTGATATGAAGTACTAAAGGATTTAACTACATAGTACTTTTCCGTATTGTTAGTTTAAAGAAATGAAGTAGCACATCTCTAGAAACAAAGAGAAGATCTTTGTTTTCCCAACAACAACAAAAATCTCTGAGGTTGACCCTCTTCCTAATATGAAAGATACATCAACAACGCCATAGCCTATATCAATAATTGTGTTTTCCACACTTGGTCATTTAAAACATTTGGCATGGAACTTGAAAAGGTCTATTTTCATGGGACTTTTCTACATTAGCTACCTACATAAGTCTTTTCTTATAATATAATATATATGATTATAGAAGTGTTATTTCAATATTGAATTCATAAAGATTATGCGCGGTCTAACGAAGACAAAGCCTTTCACTAGAACCGAAATACAGTTTCAAGCAAGAATGTAAATTTTTGTTGTTTAAAATACAATTTTAAATGCATAAATAGATTCAACAACCTGAAAAACCTCTAGAACATTCAAATTCTACTAATTAAACAATGTAAACTCAAACTTTTAAAAATCTTTACTATATTTTAGTTAAAATTAATCATAAAAATAATCATAAAAAAACCATTCCATCTCTAAATTAAACTACATCAAAAATTTTACATAATCATTTACTACATAATAAATAATGTAAATATGCACCATGCACTACCAAATTCCACCATCATTACTCTCAACATGACACCATTATTATAAAACCAGCTTTCCTCTTTTTCCATTGCCATGATTTTGACTTCTTACCATAATAAATCAACCCTTATATTTTTTGATGCTTTACAAGTATTTAATAAAAATGATTTGTGACATCTCAACACAAACCCATACAAAAATGTATTTGTAATAAAGATACAAATATGACAAAATGGAGGGGGATTCGTCAAGCCCGACGTAATCGTTCGTTGAAATTTGTAAAAGGCTAGACAGATCACTGCATGCCCCACGTGACGTTTGTTTGTTTATTACGTGAAGTTTGTTTATTAATGTTGTAACGCTGTAGTTTAATAATTATGTTTTTTGTCGTGAAAGGTATAGAAATTTTGGTCATATTTTAAAAAAAATTGAGAAGAATTTTTATAAATTTAAGTAAAAATTGTCAAATTTTATAATTTTAACTGTTTTAAAAGTTTTTGATAGTGTTGAATCAATTTCTACCATAAAAACATGTACAAACACTGTCTCCACAAAAAATTTGAATTTTTTTACCCATTCCAACTGCTTTTAATCATCATAGCAGTTCCTTCACCTAAATAAATGATTCCATTTAAAATACAACACCCTTAATCCAAGAGGTTCTCTTTAGTGTGTGGGCATGCCATATGGTTTTCTTAATTGGTTTCCAAAACTTTTTTTCATTACGGTCGGTAAAGCAAAAAGTAATTATAAATGACATAATTTCAAGCTATTTTAAAGTTTTTAATCACTTTTAAACTTTTATTAATAAATAACATGTTTTTAGAATTTTGTTAAAAAATTATACCAAATATTTAAATTTTATTGAATTTTATTGAAAACATAGTTACAAAATAAACCATTTTGAATCAATTTTATGTTATGGTTATAGAATCCATGATTATCACAACCTAGACAGCATAAATTATTTTTATCTAAATTAAAAATGGAAATTTAAAAATTTATTAAATGTATAAAGAGTTTTTTGGAAGAAGTCACATTGAAGATTTGGATTGACGCGTTTCGAATCAACAAGCGTGGTTCATCTTCAGGACACGATAAAGAAACAGATCCAAGAAAAGGGTTAAATAGAGAGACAGGTCAACCTAACAGCTAGAAGAAAACGATTATGTTTACTCTAAGAAGGAGAGGGGACAGGTTAAATTATATATATATATATATATATATAATAATTTTATTAGTTACCTATTTTAATGACTAATTTGATAGGGTAATAATATTTTCACATTTTTAATATAATATATATATAACTAAAATTACTGATAATAAAATTAAAAAATAATAATAAATAAAAAATAATAAAAAAGATTTATGATAAAACTCATACTCATACCAAATAATAATATTAATATTAAATGGTATATATATATAATATATATATTTAAAACTACATTTCATATTAATATTAAGAATTACTAATATTTATATATTATATTATCAACTAATGGCATATCTCATAAGGCGTCTTAATAAATTTTCATTCTTTCTATTTTATTTATATATATAGATTCAAGAATTAAAACAATAAATGATCTATAATTATTTCACAAAAATATTTATAATGCCCCAAATACTAATTTCTATCGGGATGTTAATACAGTATGTTTATATATTAATATATATATATATATATATATATTATTATATATAACCAATAATAGATTAATTATAATATTACTAGTATAAAAAAAAGGGGCATACAAGGCCAGAGAGAATTAAGAAGAGAGGGTGGGAATCCAACAGCTACTAATTTTCCAGCCATCATCCCTATTAATATTACTGGAAGACCTCTCAATTTTAATGGCTTCCCTAAACTTACAATGATGAAAATGAGGAATCTTAGCATAACCCTAGCCTCCTCAATGCATATATGATGCTTAGTCTTCTCTGCATGTTCGGCTAAAGCTGAAGATTTTGTCCTCCCATGTTTAATATCAGCAGCGTGTTCCTTAATCCTCTGGTTTATAGAACGATCAGTTTTACTTATGTATGAGGTTCCACAGTAACCTCACAAATAAAATTTATTAAAATTTATTTATT
>APFE031098350.1:61284-89041 GCA_000404065.3 Pinus taeda
AGGGTTTTAACCACGTCAAAAATACTGGTGTATTGATCTGTGATCTGTTTGTGAGCAGTGTCCTTTGGTGTTCTGTCTAAGGAACTTACCCTGTAAATTCCTACAAAGGTTAAATAATTATATACTCTAAAATTTAAGGGAAGAGATCAATTTTTTTTAAAAAATGAAAATTTGAGAAATTTTTCATAGAAAAGTATAGAAAACTAGTCTAATTGTAAATATTAGTCCCTAAAATTTTCCCCTATATTAGAGAGCGGAATTTAATAGAATGATATACCATAATCAAACCAAACCATTGGTGTGATGAGCACTGGAACTTAATAAATAGCTCAAGTATCTTACAATCTTATGCAAATTTCCTTTTGTCTCAAGAAAAGTTCGCTTCACAACATTGATGTTGTTATTTACACCGACATTTAAAAGTTGACTTTGTTTTTTAAAGAATGACGCGACAACTTTTATTTTTATTTTTTTGGGAGTTAGTTTTATTTATGTTTATTTCAATGTCTTATATGTATTAATCATATTTTACAGTCGAGTATGAGGGAGATGTGTAATTCTTTTCGTGTTCGACCTAAAGCTGACTTATATATATATATATATATATATATATATATATATATATATATATATATATAATATATATATATATATATATATATATATATATAACATCAAAAATATTTATAAGTAAGATATTTTTATGTGGATATTTAAATAAAATAATAAGATTCTATAAAGTGATGGAAAGTGTGAGTGTCTATATATATATATATACACACCTTGATGATGTGTAATTCTTTTAACTTTTCAAAAAAATATGTAAATGTAGACTTTGAATAAAGTATATATATATATATATATATATATATATATATATATATATATATCTATATATATATCCACACACACACACTTACTTATTCTGATGATGTGTAATTATTTGACTTACATGACTCTTTAGATTTACATGACTCTTCAGATTTACATGTGGGTCTCTTAGACTTCCACGTTACATTACATTGATTACAATAGTATGGCCTACAGTGGTGATGTGGCCAAGATAAATCATGACACGACTCGACAAGACAGTGTTGATATGTTCATGTTGTTGGTGGTGTCCATGTCGAGCTGCAATGTTGCTAATTGATGGATGTGCTCTTAGTGTAGCATAGCTTCACATCCACATGAAAAGGTGTGTGGAGTCTTCGACAGTCTTGGTGTTCACTTGATTTTGCATGTGCATGTCGCTCCTTCAGTTGTACTTTGGAATGCTTCATGTGTTCGTCTATTCACGAACAAATATCCTTGAATGTGTTCCTTGTTCTTCCGTTCGTGAACAAATCTCCTCGCATGTGCTCCTCATTCGTCATGTTCATCGTCGCATCTTGTCTCATCCATGTACCTATATCTGCAATCACTCATAACGAGACAACATCAAATCCATAAATCTCCTAGCCTACCATGATGCATTATCTTTCAATTTTGGATGCAGGTGACTGGGAGAGAGGACAAGGCTCTGAAACTGCACAAAGCACATTTCGAGTCGGGATGCAGGCTCCGAGCACTGTCGGTAAAAATTGCGAAGAGGTCATTGGGAGGCTGAGATATCTAGATCAACAGTGACTGTCTGCGGTGTTTGGCTCGTCTTGAGAGTAGATATGTGCAATTTTTCCAGGGAGATAGTGCACGCAGCACAGGGAAACTGGCAGTGAAAATTGCGCAATTTCTCTAAGGAGATGGTAGTGGGCTGCGGGAGGTTGTTGACAAAAATTGCGTAGAGGTGGGAGGCTAGCCTACTAGACATCCCTACGCAGTTTTTGAGTTGAGCGAGATGATGGGTGGCTGGGAGACTCATCCTGAAAACTGTGCAGTTTTCAAGATGAGTAGCAGGTCAGTTGATAGGTTGACTAGCTGGAAAAACTGCGAAATTTTTTAGGGCAGTGTAGTGACCGACAATGAGTGTCTATTTGGCATGTCTGCGTAGTTTCTTGAGTCAGTGGAGGCAGGCATGCTAGGCATCTTCTACGCAATTTTTTGGAGGAGTGAGGCTCGGTGTCACTGCCCGGTCAAACTTTCTGGTTGACCAGTTGGAGGCTTGGTTGATGTGCTTGTAGGCAGTGCAAATTGAGATGGATTGCTGGGAAACTTCTGTGTTGTTCTGGGTGATATTCAGTCAAGTCGATTCTAGGATTGCACAACACAAACTGCCCGAGAGGCAGCCTCAAGCTCTGTGCAATTCTAGGTAGCAGTACATGTCCACTAAGTGCTGAAACTGCGCAGTGTAGCTCAGCGGAGGTCCGGTTGTTGGGGTTGGTTTGGTCGACATAGCATCAGCAAAATGACTAAGTGTGTGAATGAGTGACTTCGTACATGCATGACCTTGTGAACACACACTCAACATGATTTGACGACAAGATGCCTCAAACCATCAAGACAACATACACTTAGTGTGACTAACTGACGGTGCAAGCGACAAGCATGACTCTTGTGATAGATCGTTGAATGACCACGATGACATTTTCATGATCGTGCATACAACTTTGCGTGTGAGTGCAACAAATGTTTACATAGCGAATACAACTTATGCACACGAAGATGGACCTTATGCATAGCTTGAACATGGTTGTAAGCATGACATTGTGATCAACATGCAAAAAGATGTCTGATAAATGATCAAGCAAAGAGGGTGCAAAGACTCAATACGAGCTCATGGGATGAACCCGAGTGCTTACAAACATTAAGGAAAAATCCAAGGAAAGCTCTAAAACTGGATGCAAGCCAAAATTTTGGAGGGTGTTGCAGCCGCTACAACATTATGATTTTGAATACCTTCACTTGGAAACCTAGAAGTATTTAAATGGAAACATGGATGTTCTTATTTAAAAGTAAACACCATAGAAAGCTACCAAGGAGTACCTATGGTTTCAGAGTTTGTACACATAGAAGAAAACTTGAATATGTGTTCATTTACGCTTTTATAATAATATTAATTCGTCTATATAACATTAATAACTAAATCAAACAAAGGAACTTAGCTCAAGTGGTATGGTTCATGATTTGT
Organism: Pinus taeda; assembly: GCA_000404065.3. Taxonomy (NCBI): domain Eukaryota; kingdom Viridiplantae; phylum Streptophyta; class Pinopsida; order Pinales; family Pinaceae; genus Pinus; species Pinus taeda. The sequence goes on from APFE031098350.1 coordinate 64,349, forward strand.
GTCCCAAGTGGTGTGGGTTCAAGTCTTCATAGATATGTTGGCATTTGTGGCATTTATGAAATATTGGTTCTACCAAGTGGAATAGTGACAGTTGTTTCTACGAAATTACTAAGCCTAGTGGAAAGTTCTCATTACATTAATAGCTAGATCATTTAAATCTTTCTAAAAAAACCAATATTGTCTATGTATTTTATCTCTTGAAAATCATATCAAATATATTTATTGTGTGTCCGTATGGAGGCATCAATTGAATTTTTTGTTGGTCCTTGTGGAGGCAACATTTGTATTTTTTTGCTTACTCTTATGGAAGTATTAATTTTTTATTTTCCTTTATTGTATGATATGAAACTACCAAATCCTTTCAACAACATTTTTATTTTTGAAAAGAATATCTACATTAACTAAAGGATATATTTTTAATGTGATATGAAGTACTAAAGGGTTTAAATGCATATTACTTTTCCATATTGTTAGTTTAAAGAAATGAAGTACCACATCTCTAGAAAAAAAGAGAAGATCTTTGTTCTCCCAAAAAAAATTCTTTGAGTTGACCCTCTTCCTAATATGAAAGATACATCAACAATGCCATAGCCTATATCAATAATTGTGTTTTCCACACTTGGTTATTTCAAACATTTGGCATGGAACTTGAAGAGGTCTATTTTCGTGGGACTTTTCAACATTAGCTACCTTCATAAGTCTTTTCTTATTTCATTATTAAATTTATATATATTTAAATAATAAAGTGTTATTTTTTCAATATTGATTTCATAAAAAATTATGGCGTAATCTAACTTATAGACAAAATAGTCTTTTTCACTAGAATCTGGCAATACAATTTCAAGCAAGAATGTAATTTTTTGTTATTTAAAATACAATTTTGAATGCATAAATAGATTCAACACCCTAAAAAATCTCTAAAACATTCAAATTCTACAAATTAAGCAATATAAAAATCAAATTTTTAAAATTTTTACCATATTTTTAATTAAAATTAATCATAAAAATAATCATAAAAAAGTCATTCCATCTATAAATTAAACTACATCAAAAAAATTATACAAAATCATTTACTATATAATAAATAATATAAATATACACTGTACACTACCAAATTCACCACAACTCTTAGCAGGACAATCATTATAAAACCAACTTTTCTCTATCCAGAGAACACTATAAAATGTTAAACATTTTTTTTTTTTTTTTTTGCATTCCCACTATTTTGACTTCTTACCATAATAAATCAACCCTCATAATAAATCAACCCTTATACCTTTTTGATGGTTTACAAGTATTTAATAATAATGATTTATAACTTCCCAACACAAGTCCATACAAAAATGTCTTTGGAATATAGATACAAACATGAAAAAATGGAGGGGGATTCGTCACGGCCGACGGGGACAGGTCACTGCATGCCCCACGTGACATTGTTTATTTAAAATATTTAAAATGCCGTAGTATAACATTGATGTTTTTTTTATTTTGTCGCCAAAAAAAATCTGGCAGGGATTTTTGTAAATTTAATAAAAGCTGTCAAACTTCATAATTTTAGGTGCATGAAAAGTTTTTGATGGTGGTGAATCCATTTCCACTATCAAAAACATGATTCAAACACTGTCTCTACAAGATTTTTTGAAATTTTTTTCCTTGAATTCCAACCACTTTTAGCCATCTAGAAAATTCCTCCACCATAACATATGGTTTTCTTAAATGATTTCCAAAACTTATTTTCATTAAAATAAAAAAGCAAAAAATAATTATAAATAACATAATTTCAAATTATTTTAAAATTTTGAATACTTTTAAACCTTTTATTAATAAATATCATGCTTTTAGAATTTTGTTAAAAAATTATATCAAATATTTAAATTTAATTTAAAACTTGGTCCCAAAATAATCAATTTTGCATCATTTTTATTTCATAGGGAATGGAATCCATGATTATCACAACCTAGGCTGCATAGTATTATTTATTATTAAATTAAGAATGGAAATTTAAATTTTTTATTAATTTTATTTATTTTTAATATAACAAAATATATATTATTTGATGATGTTTTTGTAAAAATATATTAATTCTAAGATTTTTGGTAATTTCTTAAATTTTTGTAATTTTTAAAGTAAAATAATTATGTACTCTGAAATTTAAGAGAATAAATTAATTTTAGAAAAATGAAAATTTGAGAATTTTTTTTAGAAAAAGTATGGAAAACTAGTCTAATTGTAAATATTAGCTCCTAAAATTTTCCCTTATGATAGAGAGCGAATTAAATAGAATGATATACCATAATCAAATCATTGGTGTGATGTGCACTGGAACTTAATAAATACTTAAGTAGCTCAAGTATCTTACAATCTTATGCAAATTTCGTTTTGTCTCAAGGAAAGTTTGCTTCACAACATTGATGTTGTTATTATTTACACCAACATTTAAAAGTTGACTTTTTCTTTTAAAGAATGACGCGACAACTTTTCTTTTTATTTTTTTTGGGGGTTAGTTTTATCTATATTTATTTTAATGTCTTATATGTAGTAATCGTATTTTACAGTCAAGTATGAGGGAGATGTGCACTTATTTTCGTGTTCAACCTAAAATTGACTTAAAATAATCTATATATATATATATATATATATATATATATATATATATATATAATATATATATATATATATATAATCACTATAAAACATCGAGAAATATTTATAAGTAAGATGTTTTTATGTGCGTATTAAATAAATAATAAGATTCTATAAAAGTGATGGAAAGTGTGCGTGTATGTGTATACACACACACACACTTTGATGATGTGTAATTTGTTTACTTTTCAAAAAATATGTAAATGTAGACTTTGAATAAAGTATATATATATATATATATAATATATATATATATATATATATATATATACACTTACTTATTTTGATGATGTGCAATCATTTTACTTTTGGTTATGAGGTGGAGCTCCAAGAATGAGTAATCAAACTGGATCAACTTCGTCTGCTAGAAATCCTAAGGGTCCATCCACATTTAAGGATGTCATGAAAGGTAAAGGTGCTACACCTGATGGACAAACCCCAAATCTACTAATACCAGATCCTTACCTTGTTGAACAAATGGAACAAGTACCAAATATTTCAGTAAATTTGCCAAAAGTAAGTGGTATGTTTACATCCCTCCAAGCCAGAGCTTTTATCTGCAGATTTAATGGTTTTTGGACCAAGTCTGAAGATCTACATCAGTGAGTTTTCACCAATTGGACAAATAAATGTGATATCTACCTGTGTACGAAGGTGTTTTTTGTGGTACAATTTGATAATCAAGAAGATCTAGAATTTGTTTTAAACAAGAGATCATGGTTTTGGGGAAGGGTGGGTCTCTTCGTAACTCCATGGTTTCCAACTTTTGATGCTACAGTAATGGTGGTTACAAAGATGTCGGTATGGGTGAGACTACCTAATCTACCTCTCCCTTTCTCGCATCACTAAGTTTTAGAAGGTATTGGAAACAAGTTGGGAAGGTTTCTGAAAATGGATCAAGAAAGAATAGAAAAATATATTTTTACCCTTGCAAGGATCTGCTAGAGATCGACCTTAATAAAGGTCTCCCAAACTGCATCAATCTAGTTCATAAACATTTTAAGTGGACTTAATTGTTAGATTTTGAAAATAAGACTTTCATGTGTTGAATTTGTCTTCAAATAGGGCACTTGTAGAATACTTTCCCTAAAGCAAAAAAAGGGACAAAGAAGAGATCTCAAAAACCAAAGGGGTTACAATTTATAGATCCACAATTTTCAGAAGACGAAGACGAGGAAATGGAATAAATCATCAAAATGAAGACAAGAAGAAACCATAAGTTTCCCAAGTGAAGGAGGACAAAAAGGATCAGAATGATCCCAAAAGTCATATTGAGAAAGGTAATGATTTAGCAGTGTTCCAAGTTCTAGAAAAACAACATGAGGAAATATGCAATAGTGAAGGAGTAGTAGGAACAAAGAAAACACATACATATGAGAGTTCTGGATCATAAAGAGGTGTGAATAAAATCTGAAGGAGAAGAAATGACAATAGTAATTGCTAACTCAAATTCCAGGGTTTGGCAAAAAGTTCAAAAGAGAAAAAGTAGAAAAAGAAACTCAGTTTATTTGGGTAAATGTAATTCTGGTTTGGGCAATTTTTTCATGTGATGAGTGCAAGTAGCTATGTTACTAAGCATGTGTTAAGCACATACAAACACGGGAAACCTCAAAGTACTTCCCCACATTTCGTGGATGGTAAACTGGATAAATTTTCGTCCCTAATTACAAAGCCTCCCTCAAGATAATTGAAGAGAGTCGAACCTGTGATCATCAATAACTAGCAACAATATCAAAGAACTTCATGACCGACTCTAGACCACTTGAGCTAACCCTTGGGATTCCATCATAGTTCTTAAAACCGGCCTAGCTAACTAGTTACTGATCTAATCGGCCGGTCAGCAGGGCCACCAGTTGGAATCGGAGCAAAAACCCGGTTAAGGAGGCTTCTTGGTGAGAAATTGGCACTAACAGGTCCTAACTAGTCGGTTCCATCCTAAATCGGTCGGTTACCTGCCATGCCCACCGAGGACCCACAGAGCGGCTTTTCCAATGAAGTTTAGGGGTTTTGGGGGGAAACTAAGGGTGCTTTCCCTCCAAAAACACTATCTCCAAGCCTTTAATAGGCCCCTCTCTCTCTCATTTGTCTCACGCCTCTGATTTGGAGTGTTTATGAGTGTTTGTGAGTTTGTTTGGGAGCTTAGAGAGTGTTGAATTTTTGCTGGAGTAGTCATCTTGGAGTTGGAGTTGGAGCTATTTTGGAGATAGTTTGTAGTTGTCAGTGGAGTTGGCATATTTAAGAGGAGTACAAGGAAGCTAGTTTGCATTTCCAGGTAAGGATTTTCAATTGAAAATTCTTCATTTGACTGTTGTCCATGAATTAAATTTTTTTATGTGTTATAAATTTATAAACTTCTCACTTCTATCTTCTATGCTATCAAATCTCTAGTTCTATTCAATCAAATTTTGTAGCCTGCATGTGCATTTGTTTTCCTAAATTTAGCTTTGGTTTTCCATGTTGCTTATTTCTTTGCAAATTGTAATTATTTCAAGCAAACATGGCTCCAAAAGGAAAGGATAGTGCATGGGCTCATTGTGATGTAATTGATGGAAAAATGATATGCAAATTATGCCATAAATCTATTGGAGGTGGGGGTATTCTTAGATTGAAACAACACTTGGCTGGGATAAGAGGCCAAGTAATGCCATCTAGTGCATCAAATGCAGTGTTAGGTCCTATTAGGGCAGAATACATTTCCAAGCTTGAAAAGTTTTATGAGGATAAGGTTAGGGAGATGGCCATCCAAGATGACATTGCAAGGAAGAGGGAATTATTAGAAGCCATGAAAGAGAGTGGGTATGATGATTATGAGATTCAAGACTCAACTTCTATTGCTTCCACCAATGACCCCTTTCACTATGTTGATCATTCTTGTGGCTAACCGTGAAAAGGAACAAAGAGAACAAACATTCAAAGTTTTTTCTCATCTTCTGTCAACATTGCCTCTTTTAATCCCACTTCCTCCCAGCCAATTCGTCAACCCACTTTGGATCAACATTGGAAAAGACAATGCAAAGAAACTTCTTATGAATACAATGTTAGATGGTGGTATGATTAAGATGTCCCATTTAATGCTACTCGCTCACCTTATTACCAAGCTATGTGGGACTCTGTTATAGCTGCAGGAAAAGGTTTCAAAGGCCCTAGTATGCATGACTTGAGGGGAGCTCTTTTGCAAAAATAGATATCTTCCATTGATGAGTATTTGGTTGAGTTTAAAGATTCATGGCTCAAAACAGGTTGTTCCATCATGTTAGATGGATGGACCAATGGAAAGAACCGCACTATCATTAATTTCCTTGTTTCTTGCCCTCAAGGAACCATGTTTTTGTGATCAGTGAATGCATCTGATAAGGTGAAGGATGCAACCCTTCTATTTGAGCTTTTGGATGACATTATTCAGGAAGTTGGGGAGCAAAATGTTGTGCAAGTCATCACCAATAATGCCTCAAACTATGTTCTTTTTGGAAAGATGCTTGAGTCCAAATATAAGACCATATTTTGGACTCCATGAGCTGCACATTACATAGACCTCATGCTTAAGGACATAGGCAAAGTGGAGTGGGTAAAAAACATTGTAGAGTATGCCAAGTGCATTACAAAATACATTTACAAGCACTCATGGGTATTGAGCCTAATGAGGAAAAACATTGGGGGCAAAGAGCTTGTTAGGCCTGCAATTATGAGATTTGCAACTCACTTCCTCACATTGCAATGTCTCAATGATCAACATAAAAACTTGCAAAAAATGTTTTCTTTTGAAGAATGGTCTGAATCTTGGTGGGCTCATAGACAAGATGGAAAAGACACCAAAAAGAAAGTGTTTGACAATTATTTTTGGAAAAGGTCTGAAGATCTTATGAAAATTACCGAGCCCCTTGTTAAGGTGCTAAGGATGGTGGATGGGGAAAAATTGGCCATGGGCTACATTTATGAGGCTATGGATCAGGCAAAGGAGCAGATACGAGTAGCTTACAAGGACAGGTTAGCTAAATATAGCCATATATGGGAGATCATTGATAACATATGGAACAATCAACTCCATCGTCTTATACATGTAGCTGGGTATTTTTTGAACCCAAAGTATCATTATAAATATTAGCTAGGAGATCTGCATGATGGGGAGGTCAGAGCTGGATCGATTGATTGCTTGGAGCACATGGTCCCTACCCATGCAGACCAATTGGAAATACATAGACAACTTACTGTTTTCACTATGGCAGGTGGTACCTTTGGAAAAAACTTGGCAAAGATGGCAAGATATGTGGATCAACTAGGTAAGCAATTCCAATTTCCAATTTGTTTTTCTTTTCAAGTTAAAATTGTTCATGTTCTTTACAATTCAAATTATAAACTAAGTTACTAATTAATGCCTTTTACTTTGCAACACATTGGTGGGAGTCATTTGGTGGCCAATATCCTCAATTGCAAAGGTTTGCAATTAGAGTCATTAGTCAAACTTGCAGTGCTTCAGGTTGTGAGCGCAATTGGTCTGTTTTTGAGCGCATATAGACGAAGAAGAAAAACCATTTGGAACAAAAACAATTAAATGATCTTGTTTTCGTGAAATACAACCTTTGACTGAGGAGGAACCAAATGATGAACAAAACACCTGATCTAGATCCTATTGTGTTGGACGATATTGATCCAACACCAAAATGGGTGGAGGAGACTGAAGATTCTATGTTTGAGGCCGATTTTGATATCAACATGGCTTTAGCGGGGGATGAAGCAGATTTTGTGGTGGCATCAGAACCAGGATCAATAACGCCATCAAGGAAAGGCAAAGAACCAATGGAAGGGACTAGGCGTGTAGGTCAACAAAATTGTGCTTCCATTAGGTCCACTTCTATTATTATTGGTAGCATTAGTACTGAGGTTGTAGATCAAGCTAAGGCATCCTCAGATTCTGAACCAGATGATGTCTATGTAGCTCCTGAAGATGATCCTATGGCTAATAGTGGTGATGAACTTGATGATTGATCATGTGTACACTGTAGACTTGTAGTAGGCCAATGGCCTCATAGCTTGTAGCATTGTTTTTGGACTTTATAGGCCATTTAGAGCCTCATTGCTTATGTATTTTTCTATTTTGTCAATGATGTGTATTGCACTTGTTGCCATTTTGATATATCCACCTTTACATGATATATAATGATCAAACTTTGCATATTTTGTCTCTATTGGCTTGGAATCATGGTTTTAAATCTTAAATAGTTTTGTTTCATTAAAAAATAATTATTTAATGTACTTTTCTAAAACTGGTTCGTTTAGACCAAACCAATCCCAGTTAGACCAATTCATTAGGTGGACCAGTTTGGTCAATGGTTTCGGTTTTAAAAACATTGGATTCTATGTTAATTAATATATATTTTTTTCTTGATCAAGTAAGAGTAGGACCTTCTATTAAACTTAGTCAAATATACATAATTTACAAGGAGCCACACCCGCTCTGCGAGAGTTCAACAGTCAGCCGGGTAGGCCAAACCAAACCAATCTCCCAAAACTAAGAGACCCTAAACCAGAAAACCGGGGAGAACCGCCAAACAAAGCACAAGGAGCATAGTAAACCTTGGAGGGCTAGTCCAAAACCCACCATGGAACCACAAGAGGTCCCACCACAAGTCAAACTGAAAACTGACAAATTGACAAACTGACAAACGGACAAACGGACCCGAAGGAAGTTAAAGCATAACACTCTAAATATTTTTCAGGTCCAACCAACGTACACACACAATCGCCACCATTGATCCATTTATTAATATCCAACGGTCATCATGGATATTGGAAGGACAAGAAACACGAGAGTTTTTCTCTCTCCTCATTCCACAACATGTCGCTCAAAGAGTGGAATCGGAGCCAAACACAGAAAAACCAGAAACCATTCAGACCCCGCCCAATATACTACTTGTAGAATTGGACCAGTTGACTCGCGTAAAAACCCACCCAACCTTTCACCACGTGTTGTCCCTTAATTCCTTCCAGCGAGCAGTACTTGAGCTAATCCCATTCACCTAGATTCTCTGTCAAGCACCACCTAAGCCAAATGATGAGGGCTACCTCGCTCTGTGGAAGAGTCTGAGTCAAACCATTTTTCATTCAATCAACGGGAATCCTGACCTTGGAAAATCACCGAACCATGGCGGGTTGGACTGTATGGAGTCCTCCAACCTCCCGCTGGTCTTTAGGGTTCCTCTGATCCTCCCTGTTAGTCCATAATTCCATATCCTGGGTAGCGTTACATAGACAGTTCTCCCACAATTTACCTGGGGGAATCGAATCCCAAGCATACCTAGAATCCATGTCCCTATTTGTGACTCCTTCATTTTCCAACCAATCCGCTAACATATTAGCCTTCCTCTTCACATGAGAAAATTTAATAGTTTTGAGGGTTCGTAGGTGAGAATAGATGCGGTAAAAAACATACAAGAGCTTCCAGTGATTCGACAATTTATCTGGAGAGGTACCATTACTAATATTCTTAGCTTCTCTAATAATTAATTCCGAATCCACTTCAATTATAACATTGTGTGAACCTGAATTCACCAAGATTTCCAAGAATTTCTCTAATGCCATGAGCTCAGCCATGTTGTTTGTAGCCTTCCCCAAGTGGCCATGGAAGATCATCTGTATTTGTCCCTGATAGTCTCTTATGGCACCTCCAAAGCCCACTAATCCTGGGTTGCCCTTAGCTGCTCCATCAATATTGACTTTTAAGAAACCATAAGGAGGAGGCTTCCAGATGGTAGCATGCGTTTTTAGAAGGTTCATTGTCTTCATTATTCCCAAAGGATTAATAGACTGGAGCCCCAAGTGAAGTAAAATCCTCTCCTCATGGGGTAGGGGAGGATCTTTAGGAAGGGTCCTCAGCAAGCTTCTAACTGTGTCATTGAGCTGCCTTAGAATTTGCTCAATTATGTGTTGGGGCTTGTGATTTTTGTTTTTGAAGGTTCGACTGTTGTGTTATTTCCACACATGCCAGATGACAAAACCTAGAACTAGAATGAAGGCTTTATTAACTATCTCATTCCCTGAGAAGTTCTTCCTCTAGTTCTTTAGAGTGTTGGCTCCCAAGTTAAGATCTTCCTTTGATGTACTAGCCAGATGAAAAGCTTTATTTTCATCCAATGTGAACTTTGCCAAAGTTTCTTCCAGATCTGATTAGGATTCACAAAATTAAATCCTGTGACTTCCTGTTTGGCCTCTTTGAGGTTAAAGTTTCATTCAGTGTTCTTTCCCCATCTTAATTGATCCGTTGAGGAAGAGACAAGAATCCTTCTATGCTCGAGCTCCTAGGTGAGGGCTTCTTCCTTGGTTGTCAGTTGGTTTTCATCATTGTATCCTAGATCCTTCCATTCCCTCCATTTTCCATTGTTCCTTCCCTGATCCCAGAAGTATTTTACCAGAACCATACCTTTGTTGTTTGTGTCATTTTTGAGATCTACAAATTCATCCTTATAAAGGTTGGCTTCCTGTTGCCAGTTATCCTCCCAAAATCAAGCAAGATCCCCTACCTGAATTTCCCAAAAACAATGGTGCTGAACAATATTTTTATTATCCCAGGCAAGATTCCAAATATGGGAGCCCCTGATTTGCCCTAACATTCTAATATGATCCTTTTCCTGCCAGTGCTTGGCATATTTTTGTTTCCAAAGCTTAGTCCAGGGGTCATTCGGTTCCTTAATCCATCTCCACCAAATCTTGGCTCCCGAGACTTTGTTGAGGATCTTAGGATCATGAAGCCCAAAACCACCATGGCTCTTGGGCTTGCAAAGATTGTCCCAGGCTACTAAAGCCCACTTCTTTTTCTCTTCCCCTATGCCCCATAGAAATTCCCTTTGAATGCTTCTTATTAGATGCTTAATACCTTGAGGAGTAGGAAGAGTTGAAAACATAAAAATGGGAATGACCTACAAGACCGCCTGTGTGAGCACAAGGCATCCTACCAGATTTAGTGATCTGCATGTCCATTTTTTGATCTTGTCCTGAAGTTTATTTGAAATAGGTTCCCACACTTTCTTAGCTGTTTTTCAGTAAGAGGAATGCCAAGATATTTGGAAGGTAGTTGGTCTCTTTGAAATCCAAGAATTTTGGTAATATTTCGTTGAATAGCAATATTAGTATTAAAGAAAAAAACTTTGGACTTGTTAAGGCTTACCTCAGTGCCTTCTACCATAGCAAAGTCATTTAAGATATTTTTGATTGCTCTGGCCTCCCTGATGGTAGGTATTGCCTGCAACATAATATCATCTACAAATTGTTGATGAGTGTTTGCCTCTCCATCAGCGGTAAGTTTGATACCCTAAATTCTTCCTTTGGCATTTGCCATATTAATCTCTCTACCTAGCCCTTCCATCATGAGGATGAAGAGGAACAGTGAAAGCAGATCTCCTTATCTGAGCCCTCTAGAGGAAGTGAAGGTCCTTGAAGGAGCTCCATTAAGCAGTATGGAAAAACTGGTTGAGGTAACTAATGCAATGACCCATCTTATCTAGTTCTAATAGGCTTTTAGAATTGCTCTTATGTAAGCCCAGCTCAATTTGTCATAGGCTTTCACGAGGTCCAACTAAATGATTATGCTAGCTTGTTTGTTGCTTTTGAGAGAGTGTGCCACCCCATGAGCTTGGATGATATTGTTGAGGATTTGTCTTCCCTCCACATAGCCTGTTTGTTCCACTGAAATGAGAGAGGGTAGAAGTGGTTTGAGTCAATTGGCTATTACTTTGGAGATAATTTTATACTCCACATTACATAAGGCTATGGGCCGAAAACCATCCGGAGTCATGGAATTTTCCTGCTTTGGGATCAAAGCAATGAAGGATGCATTAAGAGCCTTTAGTACCTTTTTGGATCTTCTTGAGTCTTCCACCACCTCAAGGATATCATGTTTGATAGTTTCCCAACAGGCCTTGAAGAAGCCTACATTGAATCCATCCGGGCCTAGTGCATTTCCACTCTGCATTTCATTAATCACTTCACTTACCTCCTCTTCCGAAACTAGCCTGTTGAGATTTTGGTTGTACTCTCTGGTAACCATCTGAGGGATATATTGATTGAAATGTTTAATGAACCTAGATCTGTCCTCCAGAGGCTCCTTTACAATGTTGCAGAAGTGTTGAGCAAGGACCGATTCCATATCACCGTGAGAAACTAGCTCAATGCCTTGAGAATATTTCATCTTTGTGATTCTGTTGTGTGCCCTGTGAGCCACGGTGGTTTTGTGGAAGAATTTTTTGTTTCTTTCTCCCTCTTTAATCCAGTGTATTCTTGATTTTTGCCTCCAGGGAATTTCTTCTTGTAAGCATCGATTCTCCCATTCTTCCTATAGAGAGTTAGTTAATTTTTGCCTCTCTTTGGTGAACCATATGTGATGATGATCTGATTGATCTCCTGGAGCTTCAGTTCAGTTTCTCTTTTGGCTTTGAAGATATCTCCAAATTAATTTTTGTTCCAACCTTTAAGATGGGATTTTATATGTTTAAGTTTCTACTGGAGCATATACATTTTTGAACCTTGAATATTCAACTCCTCTCTCCACCATGTCTCAACGTTATTAGCGAAATTAGGATGTGAGAGCCAGGCATTTTCAAACTTGAAAGGTCTGTTTCTTGGAGTTCCCATAAAGGTGGCTTCTAGCTATATAGGCCAATGATCTGATCCTCCAAAGGGTGGAATGGAGGCTTTCATGGCAGGTCCTGAGAGAAAGAGGTCCTCTGAAATCATAAATCTATCAAGTTTGGAAGCAACTTGATGGCCCCCTCCCCTTTTTTGTTCCAAGTGAAGGTTCCATTTATTGTTTCAGTATCCACTAGCCTCATGTTCCTAATGAAGTTTTGGAAGACCATGGACTCTCTGCCTAGCTGTCTAGTGCCTCCTTTCTTTTTTGAAAGAGATCTTATCATATTGAAATCTCCTGCAATGATCCAGGGCAGAGTGGAATGTCTCTCTCTAAGTTCCTCCAGGGAAGTGTGAAGCTCGAGCTTATCTGTTACCTTTTGTGGTCCATAAACATTTGTAATCAAGTATATCTCCTTGTCCCCTACAGGTTGAAATATTAGGGAAAGGTAGTTCCTGGATGATTCAACATCCAGAATTCCCAATTTTTGTGGGTCCCACAAAGTGAGAATCCCCCCCGCCGAATGATCTACCTTGACCTCTAAATACTCATAATTGAATAACCACTTATTATGAATATCTCTTATCTTTTCCATCAAACATTTTGTCTCCCGAATAAAAACCATGTCCAGTTTTTCTTCTTTCATTCTGTTACTAAGATTTCTTTGTTTCCTTCTATTACCTATTCCTCTAATGTTCCAAGTTGTGAACTTCATTAAGAAAGATTAGTAAAGGAATAACTGGTAAGATCTTTCATATTACCTGATTTGATCAACAATTTTCCACATTCGTTTAGCAGTTCACTCTGCCTCTTTCTTCCTCTTTTCCTGCCTAAGTTCTTTGGAGATCCTGCCTGAGGATTCTCCATCATCTTGACCCCACTTAGCTCCTAGCTTTCATGATTTCTTTTGACTCCTGAACCCTTCGCTCATGACCTCTAGAGAAAGAGATGTTTTACTCTATCATAGTCCTCTTTTGGTAGGGAGTCCACCCCTATTTTTTTACCTTGTTCCAGAAATTTCCTTAGATTTAGATTTTCATATCCAGAATCTCTAGTAATTCATGTTCCTCTGTTCCTGCTTCACTTGGAGTCATCTCCTCGACCCTATTGATCTCCATTAGGCTTGGTAGATCATCCTTTTGCTGGTTGGCTACTGTGATATCCTCCATGTCAGCTACCCGATCCTGTTCTTTTGTTACATTCTCCATGTTCTGGACTGTCTCCTTGTTCCCCTCTTCTTCCTCCAGGATCTTGAAGCTGTTTTGTCTTATGTGTTTTTCCTCATTTTCCTTCTTGTGTGGACGCTTTCCTCCTTTTCCTTTACTCCCAACTTTGGTGAAATCCTTCTGGTCTCTCTTGATAGTGGTTTTTTTATTATCTTCCCTATTGATTGTAGGGAAGTCTTTATATAGATGTCCATGTTCATCTCATTTGTGGCATCTAAATGGTATGTGCTCATAGTCCACTGTCTAGACCCATTCTTCATCATATACTTCTAAAATGATCACTTCTGGTAGGGCTTCTGATAGATCCATTTCCACACATATTCAGGCAAAGGAGGTATATCTCCCTTTCAGAGTTGCCTCTAAGATTTTTAGAAAAATGTCCCAGCTTATTGCCTATGGTTTTCAAAGATTCTAGCAACCAATAATCCAGAGGAAGGGAATATAGTCTGATCCAAACTGGTACTGAAGTGAATGTTTCACATTCCGAGACAAAGTTCATCATCCATGACCGCATGTAGAGTCCTGTCGTAGCATAGAAATAGGGCCACCCTTCAAACACTCTGTCTTCGTCTTCCAAGCTTGCGAACACTACTGTGAAAAAACCCTTAGAACCCAGATGTAACTGTGTTCCCCCCTTTGGCTTCCAATGGCTCCTTATCTAGACATGTAAAGCCCTTTCCGTCGGCCATAGCCCCATGAACTTGCATATAATTGCATGCTCAGTCATGTGATCTCTATGAGCTTGTATCGCTGGGTTGCTTAATACGACTCGAGGAATAATGCTTGACTTGGGCTTGCAAACTCTCGTAGTCTTTCTGGAAGCCGCTTTTTCACTACTGCCTCCAATCTCCTTTTCTTTTCTCGTTTCCTATTGATCCCCTTCCCGATCCTGATCTCTGCTTCTTCCATATGTCCCCTGACTTCTGGTTTCTGAGATCTTGTCTAGTGGTTTTTTGAAATGTTTCTTTCCCGTGTTCTGACTTTCTCCTGTGACTGCCTGGTTGTAGGAGGGAGTAGCACTCCCCCCTGCACTCCTTGCCATGGTACCCTGAATCCAAAACCTTGTCTTCAACTCAACCCTAGCTTCTCTGCTCCTCCTCTTCCCGTCGTTCTCTCCATGTTAATTAATATATATTTCAAATATATTTAATAGAGAGAGAATGTCAATAATAATAATAATAAACATAAATAAAATATTTCAATATCCATTTTAAATAAAATGATTTTATAACAACTTTAGAGAAAAAATAATGTAAAGTAAAAACTTTAATTACTTCTTATTAAAAAAGAGGTGTAATTCTTTCAATTTTTAATATAAAGTTGATATATGACTTTAAAAAATATTAATAACAAAAAAAAATCGATGTGCATCATAAACAAAATATTTTAATGATAACAAAAATAACATTTTAATTTGCCAATTTGATCATAAATAAAATATTTCAATGTCCATGTTAATAAAATATTTCAATGTCATCCCGATGGGGGTGAGAAGCGGAGAGGATGGCATTCCCGAGGGAATGTGTGGGCATTCATGTTAGGCACGTGGCCTCAGGTGGGCGAGTTGGCCTCACTTCCCTCCTATAACACCTCGAGTACGAGAGAGAGTAAATTTTACCGTGTGATATTTCATGTTGCCTTGGGTCTCGAGGGTGGTGGCCAACATCTAAATGTTATGGAGGGTGGCGGGGGTGTTCGTTGGGCATTCTATGTGTGCACAAGTATTGGTGTCTGTGGTGAGGGCATTGTGAGAAGAAGCAGGAGTTGCAGAGGTTCCCCTATCTGGACAAAGGGTCAACATCACCATCAGCAATTTCCTCCCCTACTTTCGGTTGTGTGTCGTTGTTAATTGCCGAATTGGGCTTCGTCACTGTGAGTATCCAAGGAAAGCAGGGTATGGTTGTTTGTTTGGGGTGGTATTCTATTGTTTCTATTTCATCTTGCGTGGTTTCAGTCTGGGTTAGGAGGGAAATAGTTTTTTTTCTAGAACGGGCGAGTAGTAGTGGTCCTCTTCAGTCCATTTACAGGCTTCTGTGTTGTTGGGTAGAGCTATTGGAGTGACAATCTCTGAATCTAGTTAGTGGGTCTTACGGGTGTCCACTTTAGTGGAGATGCATATATCTGGCTTATGGTGGGAGGTTGTTTTGTGTACTGTGTGTTCTCGGTGTTGTGGGATGTCGAGGTTTGGTCGGGGTTGGCGGTGTCTCCTTTTGTGCAGGAAGTTCAGGCGGGTGGTCCTTTGTTCATTCCAGTGGTGTTGGGAAGCCAACCATGTCCCTTGTTTCTCGCTCAAGGCATACCAATTCAAACAATTTTGGCATGGACACATCCAGGTATAGGCTCAAGATGGTGAATGGCAACGGTGGCTCAGTTCAGGGTGGTCAAAGTAGTGGTGGGTCGAACCGCGCGGTATCGAGGGTAGAGGATGTGGGTGCTCGGGTGGCTTAGGCCTACTACTCAGGTTGGTAGGTAGAGGGGCTTGAAATTGGGTTGGGGTGGCCACACTTCACCTGTCTAGCAGTGAGGGGGCTCAACTCATCGTGGTGTTATTGGGCGTTGTGTGTCAATGGGTCATGGTGGTTGATTCAATCAATTCTAGAGTGTCTATAGAATTCAGAGTGGGTTCAACAAGAGGATCATATTGAATTGATAACAACTTTGAACAAAATGCATTACTTTCAGTGCCATATCCGGGAGCCTGTAGTGGTGGTCTGGCAAGGCCAGAATTTGTTATTGGAGAAGATTAAGAAGCTGGAGGCCTAGATGGCCCATTTCGAGGAGTTTGTCCAATGCTCATCTCGTCCTTTGTTGCCTCATGGAATAGCTCAAGACAACTCAACCTCCATCGCTTATGACGACTAGCATGGATACATGTGTTTATATGTTCTATTTTTTGACTAGTGCCTATGGCCTATTAAGTTGTGGACTCTGTCTCTTTATGTTTTCCTATTTCACTATCATCTACTTTCAACGGTAGTCAAAAAAACTAGTTAGGGTGAGACTACCTACATTTTTCTTCTGATGTACCTCTTTTTGCAACCATGAATAAAATATTGATTTACAATTTCTTTTATTTATTTCAATGTCAACTATATATATAAAGTAATTGAAAATAAATAAATAAACCTTATTCTATTCTTTGGTGTTTTTAAAGAATATTCTTTATTTAAATTTGTTCAAAATTCAACAAAGATTCGTTAAAATTGGAAGTTTAAGTTGTACTCTACACAATCCCAAAGACCAAGGATATTTTTAAGGAGTTGAATTCATTTATGCATTAAAAAATGTAATTTAAATAATGAAAATTTACAATTTTAGGAAGAAGTGTATTGTTATAACATTTTATTGGTGTATCACTCAAAATGAAGGAGATGTGTATCCTTCCATGGAATTAATACATGATGTGTGTGTGTGTGTAACAACCCTCGTGAAAATTTCATGTAATAAAAGTTAATAAAGGCAAAAATAATAACCATTGTTGATGGGATACATATTCCAAGTTGAATGTTGGGCAAGACATCTTAGTGTGGGTGTTCATTGGTTTATTATGGCTAAGGAAATTGGAAAAGGCAATGGCTAAGGCTTTGGAGAGGAAAAATGGCATTTTTGGCACATTTATTTATGAAAATAATAGAAATTAGGAGAAAAGGAAGGTGAAAGGTCACAGGTTGCATGTGAGGAGCAATTTGAAGGAAAATAATGGAAAATGAAGAAAATAGAGGCCTAATTGATAAAAGGGCTTATAAGGACCAGTTTGTAAACTTTTGTTAGTTCACTTTTGGAGCTCTCTCATTATTTTCTCTCTCTCTCACTCTTGGACACTTGAGTTTTCTTGAAGCACTTTGGCATTGGATCAAGAAAGGCAAAGAAGGCAAGAGGAAGGAAGGAGCAAGCAAGGGAGAGTAGCATCAAGTAGCTACAACATTATTTTTTGCAAATATCAATTTGCATGTGTAATTTCCTTGCTAGCTTTGGCATGAAAAATATTTCATGAGGTTAATTTTTTATCATGGCATGGGGTTTTCCAGGTGTGACTGTGTTTTCAGCCTAGCCTTTCCATTTCCGGATAGCCATGGTGTGATGGGGTTCTCATGTTTTGGTTGAGCTAGATTTCCAAATGGATTCAAAGCTGAGTGAGGTGGATCTTTGAATGCTAGAACACATGGCCTAGTAACCCCTAAACCAGACTGTGGGTTATCATAAGGCTAGATTTTGTGTTGCGTTGGTTGGCCTAGGAATCCTTCTCGGTGAATGGCAGGATATACGACAAAGCCAAGAGGTGGATTACTTTCCGTTGGGCCTAGTAATCCCAGGTTGGAATATGTGGTAAAGCTTGGAGAGTGTGTCTTGGTTTAGGACCTAGTGATTTGGTATGGATTGTTGTAAAGCCTGAGAGACTAAGAGACAATAAAATTCCTCATGGTGCAGGTGGAGAAATCTGGTGGCATTCATGCTTATTTTTCCTAGTGATCGGGTGGAGATCATGGTAAATCCTATTATTACATGTTTATTGTGTTGCCTAGTGATCCGTGATGTATTACAATAAATCATGGTTTCTATTGATGAGGGTGAGGTGTTTTAGCCTCAAGATGCATTGGTTGGTTCTTTTTGTTTGAGTCCCATGTTCATGCTTGGAATATGGCATGAGGGTGAATGGTTGAAGAGAGATTTAGCTCACCCATTCTATGGTTGGGTGGAACGTCGTAGTCCCATCCCGGTTTTGGATTTTTCATCATCAATACGAGGTTGTTTCTTCTTGTATTTATATGAGTATTATATTGGTTTATATGTGGATCATAAGGTTGTAATTTCCTTGGTATTTTTGTTTCTATTATGCTGGTTATGTATATGTTTTATGGCATTGGCTATGTATGGATCTCATCATGTTTTTACTTGTAAATGAATGAACAATGTATATATGACCTAATAGATGATAATGCAACAAATGATATAAGGGAACATTGCTTCCTAGCAATTCTCACATAAGTATGAGATCCCTATGCTTAAATCTATTGTTTACACCTGTAGATTACATATTTCTGATATGTTTGACAAAATGCCTGTCATGGATAGTAGGGGTATGGTTAAGAGCTTGTTCAAGTATTTGCAATTGCATCATTGTTTCCTTGTTATATTTCGATTATGAATGTGTCATTCAATTTTGGGTAGTCACCTGGGCTCTCGGCCTGAAAAAGTGTCTCAAATCCAGGGGATGTTGGAATAACACTGTGAAAAGTAGTCCATGCACGCTAGCATGCCTTGTCATGAGAGCATCTAGAGCCTCTTGGACACTATCAAGCCCATAACATGGGAGCTTCCAAAGGTCAAGTGGTCTAAAACCTTAGTGGGACCCAAGCGCTAGCTACCTGAGTGGTTGGGATGGTTTATGGGAGTCTTGTAGCTGATGTGGAAGGTATGTATGTTGTGTTTCCATTAATTCCAGCTCCTTAAGGTCACATAGGAGGTTGAATCCAATCATAGTATCCTCTCGTCACATGTTTACCCCAGTTGGTCAGCTACTTGGGTAGATGTGGGAGGAGGGAGTTACAGAGTGGTTCACCCCTTGAACTAGATGGGCAGTGTGTTGTTCATGCATTCATGTCATTTTCATGAGTGTTAATCATCCTTGTGGTCTATGTGCTTATTGCATATGCATGGTGTCTATCATGGTTGTAGTGATGTCACCATATGAAAGAGGATATTGTTTTTATGAATTATTTTTCCATGAGTGTATGATTGGTTATATGTTGTTTATGCTTGCGTATTGTTAGTGTACATTGGTATGGTTGTTTGTCGTGCATGAAGTCATGGTATGTGTAGTTGATATGGTCATGCATTGATGACTAGACTCTAACTAGAATGATGGTTACATGGTTATGTGCTTATGTATTATATGTATATATGTTGTCATGGTTATGTTATACATGTAGTACATTGATAAGTTGATCATACAGATGAGATATTCTCCCCTAGTTTTGCTGAGTTGCGTTGGTTTTTTGTGATTTGGTTTTGCTGACATAGTATGCCTTGCAGGAAAGAGATCAAATGACTAGCAATATGGTAGACTACAAAGACTCTCCCTATGAATCAGATGAGCAATGTGGAGTTGGGAATTCTTCTGATTTTGCAGACACATTGAGAAACTTGAAGGAAGAAATAAGGAGTTGTAAGGCAAACAATAACAAAATCATGCAGACACAAGAGAAACAAGCATAGCTTAATGCTATACGCCTTCAAAGTTTGTCAGAATTACAGCAACAAGGTCCACTTCAGATCATCCATGGATAGGAGGACAAAAATAATGGGGCATATGGCAGTGGGTCTCATGGTGGTCACAAGTCAGATAGAGATGACACAGTTACAGATGGAATATTGTTGGATACTTTGGATAGGAGAGGTGATGGATACAGGTATTATTCTAGTTCTGGTTTTGATAGGCATCATGATCTTCATCATTATCATCCTAACATAAGGAGTGATAGGGGATACTTTCCATATGAGTTTAAGAAAGAAAAACCATCTACTTTTGATGGAGATGTGAAGAAGCCAAACGATGCAGAGGCTTGGATACTTTGGATGAAGAAGTTATTTGAGTTGCATGAGTACACAAATAATATGAAGGCCATAATAGCTATCTTCAAATTGAGAGGTAAATCAAACATATGGTGGGAATATGTGAAGCGGGTCAAAGACATCAGGATAGTTTACTTGACTTGGCACAAGTTAAAGAGGCTTTTTAGGAAGAAATACTTGTCAGAAAAGTACTATGACAGTAAGGCCAAAGAATTATATGAACTAAGATGGGGTCAATGACAGATGAAGAGTACACGACTAACTTCCTGGAGCTATTGAGGTATGTAGCATATCTTAAGGATGAGAAGGAAAAAGTTTAATGGTTTGTTAGTGGATTGCCATTAGCATTTAGAGATTGGATTGAGTACGATGAGCCTTGGTCACTTGAGGGAGTTATTAGGAAATTACTATGAACAATCAAAGTGTAAGAATGAATCTCAGCAAGGATGGAAAGGGACAGGCAAAGGTAAAGGTAAATGGTGGTTGAAAAGAGAAAGGCCTCAGAATAAATATGAGAAAGAAAATGTGGCATCACAAAAGAAGTCCAATGCAGCTAGACATGTACATGGGTCACAACAGTAGCATAGAGGTGAGGGTAATGGTCAGTTGGAGTGTTGGTCATGCGGTAAGGAGCATCTTAAGAGAGATTGTCCACAAAACCGGGGTGGTAGGCCTTAGATATATAGTGTGCAGGAGGCATAGACTGTTGGGGATGTTGGTCAGAGCATTCCTCATATTTATGCAACATTGGATAAAAACTAGGAAGACCATCAGGCATTTATCATTGAGATGGACAGCAAGCTTTATGATCAAGTTATTTCTATGTTTATTGACCCTGGATCTATTTATATCTATTTTAGTCTTGACTTGGTGGATAAGTGTGGTTTGAGTAAGGAATTGCATGCAAAATCTTGGCTAGTACAGTTGGCTACAGGTACAAAGGAGCGAGTTCATCATTGGGTAAGAGCTTGTGCATTTGATTTAATTGGTATGCCTACCACAACACATTTGAATGTATTACCATTGGGATCATATAGTATGTTGTTGGGCATGGGTTGGTTGTACCTTTATAGGACCAAGGTGGATTGTTATGAAAAATCCATTGAGTGTGTGGATGATAATGGGGAACTAAGAGTCTTACAGGGAAAGAAGAAAGCCACATTAATTAGGATTTTGATAGCTATGCAGGCAAAGCATAGTGGAAAAAAAGGGTGTGTATTATTTTCCGTACACATTTCTAGTGATAAAGGTAATGAAGTTGAGGATGTAGATGTTTTGAGCAAGTACCCATTTCTACAACAGTTTCATGATGTATTTCCTGAGGACATTTCAGAGTTTCCACCTTATAAGGAGATAAACTTTTCTATTGAGTTAGTGCCAAGGGTAGCTTCCGAATCAAAAGCACCTTACAGGATGAGAACATCTGAGTTGGTAGAGTTGAAGTTGCAGTTGAAGGAAATATTGGACAAGGGATACATTAGGCTAAGTGTATCACCATGGGGTGCACTGATATTGTTTGTGAAGAAGAATGATGGTACTCTCAGATTATGCATTGACTACAGGAAGTTGAACAAAGTGACCATCAAGAACATGTATCCTTTGTTGAGGATTGATGACTTGTTCGATCAGTTGAAGGGAGAAACATTGTTCTTGAAGATTGATTTGAAATCTGAATACCATTAGTACACATCAAAGACGAAGACATTTACAAGACAACTTTCTGGACTAGTTATGGGCATTATGAGTTTTTTGTAGTTCCATTCGGTTTGACTAATTCTCCAGCTACATTTATGTGCTTGATGAATAGTGTGTTGCATCCATATTTGGATAATTTTTTTATTGTGTTCATTTATGACATATTGGTATATCTAAAAATGAGGAAGAGCATGTCGAGAATTTAGAAGTAGTGTTGAAGTTGTTGAGAGAGAATCAGTTGTATGCTAAGCTCAACAAGTGTAGTTTCTTCTAGACTGAGGTACATTACTTGGGACATGTTGTCTTAAAGGAGGGAATTGTAGTAGATATAGAAAAGATAAGGGTCATCATGGAGTGGGTAGCTCCCAGGAATGTAGATGAGGTGAGATATTTCATGGTGTTGGTAGGTTATTATCAGAGGTTCATCCAAAACTTCTCGCAGATTATTTATCCTATTACATCATTCCAAAGGAAAGGTAAGAAGTTTGAATGGGCAGAGGAGTGTGAGGCCAGTTTTGAGCAGCTTAAGCAATTGTTGACACATACACCATTATTAAACATTGTAGATCCGGACAAGAGTTTTTAGTATGTACAGATGCTTGCAAGAGAGGACTTGGTGGAGTTATTATGCAAGAAGGATTGGCAATATGCTATGAGTCACGAAAACTAAATAAGCACGAGTAGAACAACCTAACACATGATCTTGAGTTAGCAGTGATCATACATGAATTGAAGATGTGGAGGCACTATCTTCTTTGTAAGAGTTTTGTACTGATGAGGGATCACATTGGGTTGAGGTACTTGTTTGACCAACTAGATATGAATGTTAGACAAGCTAGATGGTTGGCCACAATCAATGAGTTTGAGTTTGAGATCAAATACATCAAAGGAAAGTAGAATAGGGTGGTAGATGCTCTAAGTAGGTGGCTACAGGTAAATCACTTAGTAGTTATGAGCTCCTATGGGAAAGACTTACTAGATAGGATCTTGTAGGAAGACCAGTAGAATATCAAGTATATGGAGATTGTGCACAGGTTGCAACAGAGTAAAGGTATAGGTATAGGTATAGGTAGTAGTATAAGTATAGGTGCAGGTGCATAGGATGTGGACTATTGTCTTACAATAGATGGATTAGTCAGATTTAGAGATAGGATATATGTGTCAAACAATAGTGAGCTCAAGAAGGTGATCTTGAGGGAGTTTCATGTGAAACCATATTTAAGTCACCAAGCTATTAGAAGACACTGACCACAGTGAAGGAATTCTATTATTGGCCGAATCTGAAGAAGGATGTAGCAGAGTTTGTGGCTAGGTGTTTCAATTGTCAGCCTGTGAAGGCAGAGTGTAAGCATCTAGGTTGGCTACTACAGCTGATTTCGATTCCAAAATGGAAATGGGAGGTCATTTCCATGGACTTTATCATAGGTTTTCCATGGACACTGGGAAAACTTGATTCCATCATGGTTGTTGTGGATAAGTTGACAAAGGTTGCACACTTCATTCCAGTGATGTCTACAATCTCAGCTAGCAATGTAGTATAGGTATTCATTAGAGACATGGTCATATTGCATGGTGTTCCAAATAATATTATGTCATATAAGGATTCAAAGTTCACTTCCAAGTTTTGGAAGGAGTTTTTTGCAGGTTTGGCCACATAGTTCACCTTCAGTACAACTTATCATCCGCAGATAGATGGATAGACTGAGAGGGTCAACAGGATATTGGAGTACATGTTATGGTTGTGTGTGATGCATCAGTAGCAAATGTGGGAAGAGTATCTTCTACTAGTAGAGTTTGCTTATAATAATAGATACTAGGAGTCACTGAGGATGATTCCATTTGAGGCATTATATGGGTGGAGTTGCAATACTCCCATTAGTTAGAGTGATCTTGTGAACATGGTGTTGATTGGACCAGACATGTTGGCAGAAATGGACCAGAAAATGCAGGTAATCAAGAAGAATTTGAAAGTAGCATAGGATAGGCAGAAGAGCTATGCAGATCGAAACATGTTGTTCAAAGAGTTCCAGGTTGGGGAACAGGGGTACTTGTGCATCAAACAAAAGAAGAGCTCCTTACGAATTGGATCATGTGCCAAGATGGCACATGTTTGTGGATGCTTCAGTATTATTGAGAGGATTGGGCCAATAGCCTATAACCTTGCATTACTTCAACAGTGAAATTCCATGATGTTTTCCATGTGTCATTGCTTAAGAAATATGTTAAATATGTTGATCATGTGATTGAATGGTTTGTATTGCAGGTGGAACCAAATGGAGAATTCCATCTGGAGCCTCAGTGTATATTGCATAAAAAAGTGCTCATGCTCTGGAACCAAGAAATCAAGCATATTAAAGTGTAGTGGAAGAAATTTGGGCCTGATTAATCTACATGGGAGATGGTGGATCAGATGTGCTATGTATCCTTCATTATTTGCCCATTGAGGCAAAGTAGTTTTGGTATGGGGTTTTGGTATATGTTTTGGTACATGTTTGGTGATGTTTTGGTATATGTACATGTGTATATGGATGTAAATACCATCATGAGCTATGTTATAAAGCACCAATAAGCGGTACGGGTGTCATGTCATTTATAGTTTTCATGTTGTTATGTTATCATGTTGTTTTGCTTCTTAGCACGCATTAGGGGAATTTTGAGTTCTAAAATGGCCCTCCTAAGAAAAATGTACAACCAAAATAAACTTTATAAGAACCAATAGTGTCATGCGGAAAGAGTTAATCTTGCGAACAAAATCAACCTCCCTGTTAGCTTAAGGCTTTCTAGTGACAAACAAGACAATTAAGAACAATCCTTCTCTAAACATGCATTTACCATACAAGAAATCAAGTGTTTAGATCCTACCTATAGTCCAACGCTGTTGTAGTAGTCCAGCCTCTTCGATTCGGATGAGCTCCTCCTTCACTTCGAAACCTGCATTCA
>APFE031098355.1:3844-51671 GCA_000404065.3 Pinus taeda
ACTACAGAATGGGCACCGTCATCAGGTTTGGAATTTTTGAAGTTCATTCCAGATCACCCAATATTTGCATCAAAAATATTGTTATTACAATCAGTTGGTGAAGTTCAGAATGCACGTAGACAGAATAGACATATAAATTATTCTGATTACCTAGAAGAAATTAAAAAATGTATTAGATATACATATGAGTACTTTGATATTGTTGATTCAGTTTGGTGGGAGTCATTTTTCAATAATCAAAGTGATATCATTTCAACAAGAACAAATGAAGATATACCTTTGAAAAATCCATTTATTTGGCCACAAAATGTGTCAAATGCACATGAGGAAATAAACATTGTTGAACAGCAACAATCTCAAGGTATCATTAATTCTTCATAGGCAGAGGAAAGAGAGATGTATGTTGGTTCCAGAAGATCTCGTGTACAACGTGAATCCATGGAAGACCTTTACAGGGGTTCAGTATAGGATATTAAGGAGGTTGCATGATTGTAGTGCTAGGAGATGGAGATCTCAATGGCTATCCATTTTGGGTTGCTAAAGTTATAAAGGTCTTTACAGAAAATGAGGATTTTACAAGTGTTGAAGTACATTGGTATGCCACAAATACACACCCATTCAATGGTGTGTATAAGTCAGATATGGTAGTTGACAAAAAAAATGGCGGAAAGAGAAAAAGAAAAGGTACAAATATAAATTGTCACCGCATAGACATATTGAAATTGGAGGATGTTGACATACTTGTTTATGACTTCAATTTAACAAAGAGGGGAACTCTTCGCTTCAAGATGATAGAGATTCTAAAAAGGTTGTTACCAGAAGGAACAGTATTGAGATGGGAGTCTGCTGAAACCAGTCGTAGATCTAGAAGAATTTTGAAACCTGAAATGATGGGCATGCATGTGGAATCAGATGGGGCACTAATTGATGAAAGAGAAGAATGTGGAACATCTTCATCAGCATCCAGTGACTCATCTGAAGATGTGAATTCTAATGGAATGCAAGAAAATATGAGTGATTTTGAATAATTGTTTAAGACAATTTATCTAACTGATGTATGCATTGTCTCTTGAAATATTTTTTTTTTTTCCATATGGTGTTAAATGAGAAGTTATGAGACACGTTTATGTTTTTAGATCATTTTACTAGCATTTTTTTAAAATTTTGAAGATTGACCCTAAAAAAAAATCATTGTTCTAGTATAATCACTTTTTCGTTTTCAAGCTATATTTTGCACGAAAATTTTGTTATCACTTCCATTTTTAAAACATGTTCAAAATTAGCCCTAAAACAAAATTATCGTTCCAGTATACACACTTTTCGTTTTAGCACTGTTTTTGATGTTTTTTTGGCGTTTTTTGGCCAGAGTTCATGTTTTGAGTTTATAGTTCCCATTTCAAAGTTTACATTGTTTAATTATGGACTAGCTCAGTAAATAGAACTTGTACGGCATGCCAAGTGTCATGTTTTCCTCCTTCAACTCTAAAATTGATAAACAGAAAGCTATAGTTTGTGCACTAACTACCACGTTTTACAGAATTCTAATCCACTCCTTAGAGAGAGAGAGATTTATGACGATTTTCCCACGGTCGCCTCTTTGAGATGCAATTCAGGAGCCTGCAAAAACCCTAACTTCCACATATCATATCTCCGAAAATATAGCACACCAAGATCTGAAATTTAGTCAAGATGTTCATCAAGACTTTGTCTCAAATGGGTTTTAATTTCAGCATCTAATACTTCACATAAATAAACTTATAGCGAACATTCCACCATCATTACGTTTGGAGGATATATGAGATTTCTTTTTATAGAGTTGAGAGGGGCTTCTATAGAGAATGTTGGAGGGATTTTAGGAGCTTAAAAAATTATTAATTATTGACTATTCAATGAAAAAAATCAATTATAAATTCCATGCCACAACCCTATGGGGTTTTATCCCATTAGTTGGGGTTACTAACTTCAATATTGAATAACTTACAAACCGTGAGGAATTACGAGGAGAGCTATATACAGATAGAAATATATTTTTTAGTAGAGTATTCCTATAATGTTTATGAGATGATAAACCATGAATGATGATGCCCAATGTGCCATGGAAGTTCAGGGTCATCCTTGGTTATGCTTGGGTTGACATCAATGACAACCTCATAACATCTTTAGATCAACAATCTCCCCCTTTGGCATTGATGGCAACACAAGCACTCCCCCTGCGATCAGTTTACCTCTTCTTACTGCCTTCTCTCCCCCTTTAACATCAATGGAAAAGGGTAACTCCCCCTAACACACAACCATCCTATGGACCTGTAAACACTTCCACTCCCCCTTTATTTTCTGAATAAGGAAAATCTAATGAGAACTTGGCAAAATACCAAGCTTCTTGCAAAGATATTCAAATGCTTCACGAGGTAAAGGTTTAGTGAATATATCAATGATTTGTTCTTTTGTACTAACATATTCAAGTTTGATATTTTTTTCAGCAACTTGTTCTGTAACAAAATGATATTTGATCAGAATGTTCTTTATTTTTGAATGCATGACAAGATTATTGGAGATGATGATGGCACTGGTGTTATCACGGAAGATGGGAATAGGTTCACTGAATTGTACTTGAAGATCTTGCAAAGTTTGTTTCTTCCGAAGGACTTGAGTACAACAAGCTTTTGCTGTAATGTATTTTGCTTCCACTGTAGATAATGAAACTGAGGTTTTTTTTTTGGTCAACCATGATACGAGACAACCACCTAGATAGAATGTTGCTCCACTAGTACTCTTACAATCATCAACGCTTTCTTCCTAATATGCTTCTGTAAAGGCTTGAATAATGAGATTTTTTCCCTTGGGATACCACAAGCCATATTCTTTTGTGCCGTTTAGATATCGAAGAATTCTTTTGACAACAATAATATGTGATTCTTTTGGTGCTGCTTGGAACCTTGCTACTTTTCCAACTACTTGCATAACATCTGGTTGGGAAGCTGTTACATACAGAAGACTACCAATCATAGATCTGTACAACCTCTTATCCACATCCTTAGATGAGTCGTCGATGCTCAATTTGCAACCTGTTACCATCAGAGTAAGGATGGGTTTGCAATCTTCCATTTTGAATTTCTTAAGCATTTCCTTGATGTACTTGGCTTGACATACAAATATTCCTTTCTCTTGCTGAGATATTTGAAGCCCTAAGAAGTATGTCAACTCACCAGGTAAAGACATCTCAAACTCACTTTGCATCTTTGTAGCAAAGTTCTTACTTAGTCAATCATCATTTCTACCAAAGATTATATCATCCACATATACCTCAACGATTGTTAGATTATCTTTATCTATGTGTACGTAAAGATTGCTATCAAGAGTACCTTTATTGAACCCTTGTTGATGTACATATCCATCAAGACGAGCATACCATGCTCTAGGAGCTTGCTTGAGACCATAGAGAGCCTTCTTTAACCTGCAAATATAGCCTTATTTTTCTGATAATAGAAAACTTTTAGGTTGTTCGATGTAAACTTCTTCTTCTAATTCACCATTCAGAAATGTTGCCTTAACATCCATTTGGTAGACTTTATTTTTCTTGAAGATGCATAGGAGAGAAATATACGGATGGATTCCATTCTAGAAACTAGTGCAAATGTTTCGTCGAAATCAATTCCTTCCACTTGTGCATATCCTTTGTAGACTAATCT
This sequence comes from Pinus taeda, assembly GCA_000404065.3. Classification (NCBI taxonomy): domain Eukaryota; kingdom Viridiplantae; phylum Streptophyta; class Pinopsida; order Pinales; family Pinaceae; genus Pinus; species Pinus taeda. The sequence continues at coordinate 7,534 of APFE031098355.1, forward strand.
TGCCTTGTTCCTAGTAATCTATAATCCTTCAATTGTTTTTCTCCCCCTAAACCTTTCATGAAACTACCATCTTGTTCAAACTACCTTCCTATCAATCATAGACTTGTGCCATATACTACTGCATAGACTCCTCTTGTACAAAAATTAAGGAGTCAACAAGCCAGATTGTTCAAAATAGTGAGTCACCTAACATGCCATATTGACTTGAGTCATTATCTAAAGCAACTGCTAATTTCTCATGACCTTTTGTTTTTACAAATCCTAAAAGCATAGCTACTAAAACCTTGTTATCTTCTTTGTCTTCCTGTACCTATTTCCTTTTCCATCTTCTTATTCCTCAATCTCAAGCCATGTGCCCATAGTTATGAAACTTGAAGCATTCAATGTTGTCCATAGGTGATTCCATCTGATATGCGCAACCATGAGTGCTATGGCCATAGTTATGGCATTTGAAACATTCAATATTTGTCCCATCTAGCACGTATTCTCTTCTGACAAAATCGTCATGGAACCTGTCTCGTGATCTTGCAAACTTGCTTCTAGGGTTTTGAAGATAATGAATGTCTGTCAAAAAATTCACAATCCCTAGCCATATGTCCATAGTTAGCACATAAAAAGAAATAACCATTAAAGAAATGAACATACCTAGAAGATTTTTCATTCTTCTTTAGAGGTAGTGTTGTAGTTTGTTGTGGTCCTTTGTTCTTGATTGCTTTGGTATTGTTCTTTGGATTTGAAACATTCCTCTTTTTCTTTTCACATTGATCAACTTCCTTCTTAGAATCATCCTACGAAATTGTGGAGCATGTACCTTCATCAACTAGAGCTTTACCATCTTTAATTGCCTTCATTTTTGCTTCTTCATTTGTCTTATCTTGTAAGTGTTCTTTTGTTATCCCTTGAGTTTGTTGATCTCATCATGGGTTGCATCAAGTTCTTCTTGCTTTTGAGTAAGATCTTCTTGAAACCATATTTTCAATATCTTCCTTACTTCTTTTGCCTCCTCAACCTGTAGCTTGAGGAGAGTGGTCTTCTCTACTTCTCTGCTGAGAACCTGTATCTATTCCTTCTACTTCTCATTTTCAATCATGAGCCTGCTTATTTCTATTGAAGATGTTTCTAATTCCATTTGCTTTTGGTCAACAACGAATATGTATCTTTGATCAGATTCCTTCCTTTCAATTTTTGCTTCTTGCATCTATTGTGTGATCCTACTGATCTCTGCAAATGTTGTATCGAGTTCTTGTTGCTTCTGTTAGACTTCTCTCTTGAGGTCTCGTGTCGTTGTATTATTGATTGCTTCCAACACCCTTGAGCTATTGGCATAGTTTTGGACGGTGTTTCCATTCTTCACTTCCTTATGTAGCAAGACTACTTTGGCTTCTAATGCTTCCCTTTCTTGGTTGTTTTCTTCCAACTTCTTTTGAAGTGACTCTTCAATACATTTGTGTTCTTCAACTTCAATTTTGAGACCTTGAACTTGTTCTTCAAGTGTATTGGAATGGATCTTCTCAGCCTTGAGCTCTTTTATAAGCTTGATTTCCTCCTTAGAAAATTCGTCTATGGTCAACCCTTCTTCTTCATTGTTTGATACCTCTTGTTTATTGTGCTTGGCCATAAACAATACTCTCTCATTCGCTTCTTCTTCACTATCACGATCTTCATCGGATGATGAACTATCTTTGACATTTGAGTCACCTGCATATATATTCTCAAGCTTGTCCCATACATTTTTGGCGGTTTTACAACCCAGCACCTTATGATAAGAAGATTCAATAAGTCCACTGATAATGATATTCTTTTCTTTTGCATCATTTAACAAATTCTTCTTACCTTGTTCATTTGCAATTGGTGTAAAGCCATTTTGAACAGTGTCCCATCGTAACCTTGTGCCAAGAGATAGAACTCCATTCTTCCTTTCGAGAGTGCATAATTATTTTCATTGAACAAAGGTACACCATTCTTGGTATGCTCCATGATCTCCTTCCATTTGTTAAACTGCTATTGAAGGAACCAAGCTGTGATACCAATTGTTGGAAATACTGAGAGGGGGGGCATGAATCAGTATTCCTTTCAATTAATATTATTATTAATATTTCAAAGAATTATTTAATCTTTAATTATTATCAGTGTTTGTACAATGATAATTGTAAACAAAAAGAACGCAAATGCACACAATCTTTAAAGTGGAAACCCCCTCTCGGACAAAAACCACCTAAATGATTTTCTAATATTTCTTTAATCATCAACTCCAATTGAAAAGAAAGCTCCAACTTCCTAGAATCTAGAAAAACGTTCTTCTCTTGTAACAACCCTGGTGAAAATTCCATGTAAAAATATATAAATACCACGGATGATAGGACACGTATTCCAAGATGAATGGTGGGAAGGACATCCTAGTCTATGTTGATTTGGTTGTTTATGGATAAGGAAAATGGAAAAGGCAATGGCTAAGGAATTAAAGAGACAAAAAGGTATTTTGGCACATTTATTTATGAAAATAATGGAAATTAGGATAAAAGGAAGGTGAAAGGTAACATGTTGCATGTGAGGAGGAAATTGAAGGAAAATAATGGAAAATGAAGAAAATAGAGCCCTCATTAATAAAACGGCTGCTGGGGATCAGTGGGCAATACTTGGTCAGTTTAGCTTTGGAGCTCTCTCATTATTCTCTCTCTCTCTCATACTCTTGGACACTTAGAGTTTCTTGGAGCACTTTGGGAATTAGAGCAAGAAAGGCAAAGAAGGCAAGAGTAAGAAAAGATCAAGCAGGGAAATCCAAGATCAAGAAGCTACAATAAGCTTCATTACAGGTATCAATTTCCATGTGCCTTTTCCTTGCTAGATTTGGCATGCATGGGATTACATGTGTTTCTTTTCTACCATGGCATGGGTTTTACCAAGTGTGACAGTATTGTCAGCCTAGCCTTGCCATTTCCTGATAGCTTTGATGAGATGGGCTTTGTCATGTGTTTTGTAGGGGATGGTCAGATTGGATTCAAAGACTAGTGGGGTGGATCTCCGAATTGACCAACACATGGTGGTAGTGGTCCTTGAACCAGACTGAGGATGCACGAAGCCACTAGCCTAGTAACCACTGAACCTGACTGTGGTTTGTTGTAAATCCATATTGTGTCCCTCTGTGGGCCTAGTAATCCTTGACAGTGAATCGTGGGATATACGGTAAAGCCAAGAGGTGGATTTTCTCCTCGTTGGGCCTAGTGATTATGGGATGGAATGCATGGTAAAGCCTGGAAGTACATCTCATTTTAGGGCCCATTGATCCCTAGATTAGACTGTGGATGCATGGTAAAGCACAAGAGACTAGGAAGCACTCAAATTCCTCACGATGTAGGTGGAGAACTCTGGTGGCATCCACATTGATTGGTGTTTTTGATGTGTTCTATGTGTCCCACATTCATTCTTGGAATAGGGAATGAGGGTGATTGACTGAAGAGACACTTGGCTTAGCCAATCTATGGTCAGGTGGAATGTGGTAGTCCCATCACCGGTTAGTTCGTTGCATTTATTAATGCGAAATTCATTCCAATGATTTTCATATGCAAATGTATTGATATATATATGGATTTTGATGGCTAATATGTTTATTGTATTTATGTTCCTATTATACTGGTTATATGCACATTTCATGGCAGCAACTATGTACGGCTCTCAACATGTTTTTACTTGTATATGAATGGATAATTTGTTTATGAGTTAATGGAGGATAATGTAGCAAATGGCATGAGGTAACAATGGTTCATAGCGATTCCTAGATAAGTATGAGATCCCTACACTTAATTTTTTTATTTACACCTGTAGGTTACATGTTGATGATATGTTTGACGAAATGTCTGTCATGGCTAGTAGGGGTCTAGTGATGATATTGTTCATAATATTGCTTTTTCATCATTGTTTCCTTGCATCCTTACTAATTCTTAAGTGATCATTCCATTATGGTCAAAGTCTCGGGCTCTAGGCCAAAAAAGGTGGCTCAAATCCCAGAACTCTAGCATTAGTGCTGAGACTAACTCGTCTGGGCAGTATCTAGGAAGCATTATAAAGCACCTCGGTAGTGTATGGGAGCATTAGTCCTGAAACTAACTGCCTTGGTAGTGTCTAGGGAGCGTTACCCTTCCCTTATGTCCCTCAAACAACAATGGGACCCAGGGATAGGCAGTCTGAGTGGCTGACTTATCTTCTGAAGGTTATTTGGATAAAGTTGGATGACTGTATGTGATGTTTTGTCGATTTCATTTCCTTAAAGTCCCCAAGGAGGTTGAATCTTACCATAGTGGCCTCTCATCGCATGTTTACCCTGGCTAGCCGATTCCTTGGGTAGATGTGGGAGGAGGGTGTTACAGAGTGGTATCAAAGCATGGTTCAACTCTTGGACTGGATGGGTTGAAGGTGTTGGTCATGCATCCAGGTCAGTTGCATGTGTGTCTCTTACACTTGCATTTCATGTGCTTGTTACATTGGCTTGATGTTTGATTATGGTTGTAGTATGGTTGTCATGGACAATTTGGTGTTGATTTCATGAAATGTGTTGGTCATGATTATGTGACTGGTTGTGTATGGATTATATGTCTCTTACATGTTGAATTCATATCACCTACTTACTCCTTGTATGTTAGGTTAACTTTTTTAATATTTTGATTGCATGTATCAATCGTGTAGGTTATTGCAAGAACTGATTGGTTATGTTTGACTACAAGCATTTATGCATTGGTGTAGTTGACTTGGCATTGCTTATGCATACTGTTGGTTGCATGTGGTAATGTGTACAATGGAGTAATGTTTGTTGTCATGCATGAGGTCATGGGTTGTGTAGTTGATATGGTCATGCATTGATGATTGGATTCCAGCTGGACTGATGAGTATATGGTTTGGCACTCATTTTTTATGTTTGTATATGCATTTGTTAAGTGTGTATGGTCTTAGTTATGATTATGCATGTATAGTAGGTCCAACATGCCTTGTGAAGTCATTGTAAACAATTTAGGTCATCATGGTTCTATTGGTACGTTATGATGCTAATATGTTGAATGAGATAGAGCAGCAGATGCAGATCATCATAATGAGTTTGCAACATTGGTCTTTAGGGTAAGAGCAGATCGTCATACAGGTTTTCATGTTTGGCATGTAGGTATGTAGGTTAAGGATTGTTATATGAAATAGGGTTATATACATTAGCTTTATGTACATGCATTTGATGTTATGGTTAGATTCATGATAAATGTTAGATGATTAGTGTAGTTATATGCACTTGTGTCAGATAGTCAAGAATGATAGTAGCTTGTAGTTGTTTGCATTGCTATTATTGTTTTATATTAGATAACCTCATGATTATGTTATATGTTGTTGATGAGTATGATAAATAGCTTATTGTTGCTATAAGCTATTAACTTGACAATTAGGATTATTTCATTGAGATATTGAGTTATAATTTGGATTGGTCATATGCGTGATGGTTATGTTTATTGCATTAGAGATATTGATATTATATATATTGTGTTAAATTGGTTTAACCTATGTAGATGGTTATGGTTGCGATACTCAGGTATGAGCTAACATATTTGTGATATTGTGTCATACTAATCTAGATTGATCTGAAAGAATGACAAATTATTATGAGCTTATGACATGAACATGATTAGGTAGTTAGTGTTATGGATATCATGATTTATGTTTGAGTTGATAAGTTGTGAAGTTATATCGTGCTAACTAGATTGATTACGTAGAGAAAACAACCTCTCCTGAGGTACACTAAGGTATGAGTTTTCTTATTTATTATACTTTGTGTTTCATAGTTGATTATGTCGTATATTTGGTATTTGAGTGTTTGGTGCCTATTATTTCATCTAATTGATTTATTTAACATGGTATGTTTTCGAGTTGGTTGAATGTTTGATGAATTGGATAATATGAGTATGTGTTCAAATGATCTTTTTTTAAGATGCTTGTACTAAAATATATGTGTTGAGACATTTGATATGTATTTGAGTTTAGTAGGTGATAGTTGTACCATTATGGCTGAGGACTATGCGTTGACTATGGATTATGACATGATGGTTAATCTTAATAATAGTTGATTTCAACTTAATAAATATGATTGTCTTGATATTTGGAACATGTGGTTGACATGTGTGAGTAGTTGCAGGTAACATGCTTGGTATTAGCATGACAAGGTAATAGTTGATGTGATTATATAGTAAGCCTCAACTGCAACAAGGTAAAAGGGTAAAAGAAAGGAATTGTTTAAGAATTAATTTGGCTATGTTTGGGAAAACCCTAATTCCAAACAAATGAGTGCTTTGCCTACATGAATTCTTCTTAACCTTATCTGAAATTATGAGGATACATGCCATATTCATGAACATGTACTTGATAGGCATATTAGCTAGTCTTTAGTTACAGGTGGATCTACTAAAGGATTGGAGTCCCTTGAGAGATGGCATGGATGTGTTCAATTGCAAGCAGCGTTCCTAGCACAAAAAGATGAGGTAACTGGTGTATTGTTATGTTTATTTATGCACTAAAAGTTATGTGTTAATGATATTATAATGCAAGGAGTCACATGGCAAGGGAGATTTCCATGAATCATGAAGAAGGCTCGAGTTGAGCTTTCCCTTGGATGCACTAGGAACCATGGGGATTGAGTCATGGTTTCAGTCTTGTGCTTATGGTCTTTTGAGCTTGATTTGTGGCTTTTTTATGTCTGGTGCAAGGCCTTGCCACTTTTTTGTAGTTTCATATCGCTATGGGTTTTTGTGGTCTTCTTCTTGGTTTTTTTCTTGTCTTGTCTTTTATTGTTTTAAGTTTGGGGAATTGGTTGGGAAAGAGGAAAGTTAATGTAGCTCGAGGAGAGTTGTGTGGTACTCAGGTAATGTAAGATTTAGATGAAGCTCTGTGCATGAGTAAGTGCATCGGAAGGTAAGGTTATGATAGTCGGTCGGATTGGCTAGGTCCATTGTGGTAAATGGATGATAGTAGTATAGTCATGAGAAGATAACAGGAAAAGGTAAAGTAAATGGATTTGAGGCATCATATGCCTTGGATATGTTGGGAATTGTTGTTCTCAATGTTGCACATGTGTTGCATAAGTAAGGAAGTTCTCTTCACCTAGATCTTATTTTATCTAGTAATTATATTATGATCATGGTTTTCTGATGTTTATATACGTATACATAATATATATGTATGAATTTCGTTGATTGACATGACCATGATTGTTTTATGCTAATGACTATATATGAATGTATGTATGTTGTTGTCTGATAGGATCATGATTGTTTTATGCTAACGCTTATATATGTATGTATGTATCCATGTATCTACGTTACTATCTAACAAGGTTGTCAGGGATAATTCTTATGAAGGAATGTTTGCTTATGTAGGAGAATGACATGAAGAGGTTCTTGGTCTACGAGGAATCAATTGGGAAGAGTAGTCATGAAAAATATACGAGGTTAGTATCATGTGGATATGATTTGGTATTGAATACTTGTATTATGCCTATGTTTATGTTATGATAGGTAATATTGAAGGATACATTGGCCAAGTGAAAGTAGTGTGGTCTGCAGCATGCTAGGATAAGCATGGATGTGATACCAGAAGCAAGGTTTCTTGGTAAGGGCAGTCTAGTTTTGGATGTGTGGTACTATTTTTGTGCATACATTGTATATGTTGTACATGTTGCATCTATGATGTGTACACTTGTGGTGTTGTGTATACACAACATGTGTACATGTTATTTATGCAATGTTATGTAGAGGATGGTACAAATAGGGTTGTGTGAATATTTCATATGGGTTGTTGTATACATATTATACTATCTTCATCATGTATATGTGGCGTGTGTGCATATGGTGCTCTGTGCATGTTGGATATGCAGTGTTGTGTATGGATGATGTTATGTACATGTTGGATATGCAGTGTTATGTATACACAGTGTTGCGGGCTTGTTTTACATATGGTGTTGTGTGCATGATTGTACAAGTGGTGATGTGAGCATGTGGTGTTGTGTAAATGTTGTACATAGGGTGCTATGAGCATGCAGTGTTGTGTACATGTCGTGCATGTGATGGTATGTACATATGGTGTCACGTACACATCGTGTGTGTGGTACTCTGTACATGTGGTATTGTGTACACATTGTATAGTGGTGTAGTGTACATGTGGCGTTGTGTACACATTGTGTAGGTGGCGTCGTGTGCATGTGATTTTGTGCACACAGTGTGTAGGCGTTGTTGTGTACAGGTGGTATTGTGTACATGTTGTACATATGGTATTGGTGCACATGTGTTATTGTGTGCATGTCATACATGTTGTGTTGAGGGAATGTGGTATTATGTATGTGCATCATGTAGTCATGGTATTGTGGCATGTGTACTCGTTATGTGGTACTTTGTGTAGGTACATGTGTTGGGTGGTACTTCACATCGGGTATAGATGGATGCATTATATTGTATACATTGGGTGTAAATGTATGTGTTGTATGTCAGGTGTAGATGCATGTATTGCATGGTGTGGTATGTAGTGTGGTTGTATGTGTTTGATGCACACTATGTGTCTGTTGTAGCATTTTTTGGTTTTGATGAAATAGAATATTTGAAAAAAATGTTAAGTTAGGATATGAACATAACAATAGTGAATAAAATGTTAGTAAAAGAAAATATCTTGATAATGATGTCCATATCAAAGAAAATGTTAGGTAGGTGCTCTAAAAAATCAAGGCAAAAAGAAAATGTTAAGCTATAAAGAAAATAAAACAAATAAACTCTGAAAATGAGCAAGTATAAATGCCACTACTATGTTTCTGCAAAATAATGGTTGTGTGCAGCTTGTGTTAAATGCCACAACTCATGATAGTCAAATAGTTTAATCTTGACTGCTTCATGCTTTAAATTTGGTGTTATAGTTAGAGAATAAAGATCTAGCCAAACTGTTTAATCTTGACAGATCAGTAGTTAGGTAGAGAATAAGAAGGAGCTCATCAATTTAATCTAAGCCCTTGGAGGTTATAAGGGTAGATTTAGATAGTTTGTTTTTGTAAAAATAAAAGAAAGGAAAAGGGTTTGCTAGATTAAATGCACCCATTAAGTGAAGAAAAAATTATAGGATAAGCAAAGGGTAAGTAGAGAAAGGTTGCAAAAGTTTGATTATTCATTGGACTAAATGTACATTATCATGTTTCACCATATGTTTCTATGTCCATGATTCAATTACACAAAGCAAAAGAAGGTATACAACATAGATTAAATAACATCCCATTCATCCCTATATTCACTAATTACCCCTTCCCACTTTCATACATTCATATTCACACATTTTGCACAAAAACCCCTTTTCCTAAGGTCAAAACCCTTTTTGCCTAGGAAAAGTGAAAATCCCATGTAAAATCACTTTCTACATAAAAAAACCCACAAAAATATGTTTTTTCTAAGTATTGATGCATATATGAAAAGCAAATAAATCATTAAAAAGAACTTAGTGTATTTCCCCTTTTTCCACTCATATCTGATATTTCCCCTTAGTGTATTTTTTTGTATTAAATCCCTAAAAATACCCTTTCCCATATATTTTTAGCTCCTTTTATTAAATAACCCGAAACCCTTAGTTTTGTTATTAAACTATGTATTTTATAAAAAGCATCGCATCGGCAGGATCATAAGCCTTTTAACATGCATATACCCTCCGCGTTGCAATATGCGATTGCAATGGAAACCCAGACCCGACCAAATATATATTATAACCCATATTCATATCGCATCCATCTCTATCACAAGTCCTACTAATAGCATAACACTCCACCATTGCGATCCCCGATTGCAATGGGCCCAGACCTGACGGTGTATATATATATATATATATATATATATATAATATATCACAATCTATTGCCATATCGCATCTGCCCTTCATCGCAAGTCACGGTAATAGAAATACCCTCTACCGATGCGATCTCCAATATGTGATTTGAACCTAGACCTGATGGCATTTATCCACCCACATTTATAAAATCTCAAATCTTCTATATGCGTTTCGCAAAGTTTTTCTTCATTAAATTGTTTTTTATGATTTTAACAAAGAAATAACTAAACCTCTGTTTTAATCGCTAATCTAGGTTTTAAACCATAATACGACCATTTCTGCCATTTTTAATCATTCGTATCCTCCGTACTCCTTCTTCACTCCACCACCGTCTAATCTAAGGCATTTAGATCCAACGACCCTACATAAATTTTGGGTTGACTCTCTATATGGGCATTACCCACCCGAAAAGCGGTATTCCACTGTTCCCATTACTATGTGTTAGGCTCAGAATGTTTCGAGTGACCTCTCCCCAAAACCACCCGTGCCTTATAAGTGGTGCGATGAAAACCGCCTTTTGAAAAATGACAAAATGGTTATTGTTCACTATTGCACCATATTTCAAAGGAAAACTGTTTTTCCCGTTTAAACGCCAAATGATCATTTTGCTCTATTTTTTGCCTGTTTTACACAACGAAACCTCCATAAGCCTCTGTGGCCAAAAAACCATCATTTTACCTTCAGATATGCCTCGAACTCCTTCCAATAGCCTTTAAAGCTCAATAAAGCCATTTATGACCGTCTCTGTCACCTTGTTTTTCTTAAATGATTTCTTTGTTTTGCAGGTGAAGACTATTGTTCCAGGTTTACAAAGAAAAGCCTGTGTATAGTTGGAGGACAAATATGAAGACCATATCAAATCGCTTCACCCTGTAACATAAAATCCAAAGCAATTTACTGTTGAAAAACATAGTAAAAATCTGAAATCCGCAGTAAGGATAAAAGGATCACATTAAAGGTTACTCAACAGGGTGAAAGCATATTAAACAGAGTTTAAAGAATATCAGGTAAAGATTAAATGAAGGAATCAGCCAAAGTAAAAGATACAAAGAATCGATCAGCTTAAAGGGCAAAATATCAGACAAACAAAGCCAGCACAACCTGAATAAAAAGGACAGCAAGAAGCAGTTCAATAGTTGCCCTTATCTTCTTGCATGAAGATCTTTTCCTTTCCTAGAATAAATCTTAATCAGTTTTAGGATTTAGAGAAGAATCCTCGGCGAAAATCACATAGAGATAATTTTGTCGACGCGTTTCAAACCAACCAGTGTGTTTCATCATCAAGACAAGTTGAATGAGCAGATCTTGCTATGCATTATAAATAGATTGGGTAGAATATCCAGGTAACAACTAGAATTTGACCGAGAAACGGCTAGTTAGACCAAAATATTTATTTATTTATTTATTTTTATTCAAATTAGTTAATTCGGTTATTAATTTTCTTATTAAATTAACGTAAATTGACAATTTTATAAATATATATTAAAATAAGTGAATTAATATACTCATAAAATAATCGAGTAATTAGAAATAGATAATAGTTGACTATATTTTAAATAAATATAGGTTAATTATATTTTAAATAAAATATCAGATAAAGGGAGATTTAAATAATTTAAATCAACGAGGTTATATAAATATTAGTCAGTTGTATAAGTTAAAAATAGAATATTCTATAAATAGTTAATTCTATTTTAAAATATATATAAATAAATAAATAAGTTTCATATTCATAGTCAAAGAATATCCTGATAAAAATATTTACTTAATAGTTTATTAAGGGTAAAAAAAATAGTATATTAGTTTAAAATAATAATAATAATAATAATAATAAAATATTAATTTTAATTTAAGAATCAAAGAGCTTGCATAAAAAAATAAATAAATAAAGCAAAATAAATAAAATAAAATAAAAATAAAAAAATAAAAATATATATAAAAATAAAAAAAATAAATAAATAGTAAATAGTAAATAATTTTTAAAAAAAAATTAATTAAAGAACTAAAGAGGTTGAAAAAAAATATAAATAAATAATCATGTCAATTTTAATTTAAAATTAAATAAATAAATAATAATACTAATAATAATATAATAATAAAAAATAAATAATAATAATAATAAATTTTAATTAAGAATCAAAGAGCTTGGAAAAAAAAACTCAAGGGAGAACATGACTAGGAGGAGAGGGCTGGGACCCAGCAACTACTAATCTTCCAGCCATCCTCTCTATTAAGATTGTTCGACCTTTTTTCAATCTCAAGGGCTTCCCTAAAGTTCTGGTGATGGAATTGCAACACTCTAGCAATCACACTAGCTTCTTCGATGCAGACATGGTGATTGGTTTTCTCCACATGCTTTGCTAAAGTGGAAGAATTGGTTCTCATATGCCTGAGGTCCGCTGTGTGCTCACTAATCCTTTGGTTAATGGAGCGACCAGTCTTACCGCTTTAGCAGAGCATGTGGAGAAAACCAATCACCATGTCTACATCGAAGAAGCTGGTGTGATTGCTAGAGTGTCGCAATTGCATCACCAAAAATTTAGGGAAGCCCTTGAGATTGAAAAAAGGCCGAACAATCTCAATAGAGAGGATGGCTGGAAGATTAGTAGTTGCTCGGTCCCAGCCCTCTCTTCCTAGTCATGTTCTCCCTTAAGTGTTTTTTTTTCCAAGCCCTTCGATTCTTAAATTAAAAATTTATTATTATAATTATAATTAATTATTTATTTATTAATTAATAATTATATTATTATTTTTAAATTAAATTAACATGATTATTTATTTATTTTAATTTTATTTTACTTTTATTGTTTTTTATTTTATTTATTTATTTTAATTTTATTTTGTTTGTTTTTTATTTATTTATTTTTATCGAGACCTTGATTCTTATATATATATTATATATATATATATATATATATATAATTTTTTTTTAACAATATACTAATTTTTTTACCCTTAAATAAACTATTAAGTAATTATTCTTATCAGGATATTCTTTGACTATGAATATGAAACTTATTTATTTATTTATATATATTTTAAAATAGAATTAACTATTTATAGAATATTCTATTTTTAACTTATACAACTGACTAATATTTATATAACCTCGTTGATTTATAATTAATTTATTTTAAGATTTAAATCTCCCTTTATCTGATATTTTATTTAAAATATAATTAACCTATATTTATTTAAAATATAGTCAACTATTATCTATTTTTAATTACTCGATTATTTTATGAGTATATTAATTCACTTATTTTAATATATATTTATATAAAATTGTCAATTTACATTTATTTTAGTAAGAAAATTAATAACCGAATTAACTAATTTGAATAAAAATAAATAAATAAATTGGTCTAACTAGCCGTTTCTCAGTCAAATTCTAGCCGTTACTTGGATATTCTGCCCAATCTATTTATAATGCATAGCAAGATCTGCTCATTCAACTTGTCCTGACCATGAACCATACTGGTTGGTTCGAAACGCGTCGACAAAATTATCTCTATGTGATTTTCACTGAAGATTCTTCTCTAAATTGATATGGATCACGGAAGCCTAAATTCAACAGTTTTAGGATATTTCTTACTTTTATTATCGTATAAATAACTCTCTTCTCGAGATGTTATGTGTTCAGAGTTCAAGATTCATAGTTCATTGCTTGTAAAGTCTTGACTGTTAATACCACTTTGAACATGGAAGCCAACTTTGAAGGAAGCTTTTGCAGACACTTGATGTACTCAGTATTTCTGGAACCATAATACACAGTAGAGGATTCTGAATTTGGTTTTATATAGATTTGTGTTATCCTGTAAGTTTTTCCAATTATCAATTATTGTGTTTTTCTTCATATACTTATGACTTATAGAGATATCTAGGTAGGAATAATTGTGTCTCAATTACTTCCTATAAGCTCCTAAAGTGACCATCTATTAAGAGAATGGATTAATGAATTTTTCGTTTAGCTAATCCCCTCTAATCAATAAATCAACAGCATCTTGTGTAAGAATTAAGTATACTACCTTGAACCTTTGGAATGTAGTTTAGAAGGTTTTCCCACTTATGATTGTTCTGTATTACAGTCTGGAAACTGTGATAATCATATTTTTGTTGTCTTCTACTCACCACTATTTTTTATCTATATCACTGTGTAATGCTTTATAGCAGCCCTTTGTTGAAGTATTAATATAATCCAAAGGATTAATTACTTTAATTCTACATCTGTCTTCATTCATTGGTCTTCCAAAAAATTAAACCAAAAAACCCAAAACAATTATTTTAGATGCTCTAGCATTGGTAGCTGACCTGCTACTATCTGAGAGATACAACAGTGTCTATGCACATGTTGAGGAGAAGGCACTAGGATATTGTCAGGTATGGAAACTGATCCAGAGTGCGTATGGGATAAAGAAAAATGTAGAATTAAGGATTAATGAAGGACAAATATCGGTATTGTATTTCATTTTTATTACGCATGTGATTTATGATTCTAGTATATGATGATTACATGTGATCTATGGTTTTGGTTATGATGGTTACATTTGATTTATGATTTTTATAGTTATGTTTTGAGCTAACCTAATGTGATATTTTTATACATGTTTTGGTCAAATATGCTAGTTTGACTTGTTGTGACAGGAAGTGAACATGATTGCAAATGTACCTTATTGACGAGCTGTCAATGAGGTATGATGTGAATTTATTGAAATTTATTTCAAATATAATGGAAGTTATGTGCTTGGTATAGGAATGCATGAAATTCCCGGTTGGGTGATTGAAATCGATTGCAAGAATTAACAACAACAATAAAGGAATTGAAATGGGCAGCAGTATGCTAGTAAATCACTTCGGGATGTGGGACATTGGTACCCAATAGTGTCCTCTGATTTCCATGAGCGGACATGATATGTTGAGGCAGATATATGACTTGGCTTATGTATCTTCCGATGCAAGGAAGCCTTGCCAAGGGATGGACTCCCCGGGATGGGGGTGCCAGTGGATCTTGGAAGGTGAGTGACTGCATGGAAGGGTGACTAGATTCCTAAGGGACTATGTAGTAGAGAAGGGAAGATCATGGATAGATTTGTTTTTCTAATTAGCATTGCCATATGGAACCAGATGCACATTGGGAGTGCGCCCTAGAACAATGAGACAGTAACTGTTCATTGGGATGACAAGTGGCGTGAAATTATAGCATTGGAAATTGGATGCAGATTTGACTTTGAAGTGGATTCTAGACTTCCTAGGAAGGAGGTGGATCCTAGTATTACTTTGAGGGTGGAGGTGTGAGCCTCTAGATTCCCTTGTTGCAGATTCATATTATTTTATTTGTTGGTTGAGCAAATTTACTTATGTGTATATGTATATGTGATTATTGTAAACATTGTAATGAGCTATGTTATAAAGCTCCAGTATGCGATATGTTGTCATGTTGTCATGATGTTTTGATTTTGAGTAGATCTTTTATTGTAAATATTGCAACGACCTGTGTTATAAAGTTGCACGGGTAGTACGTTTTTTTAGCAGTCATATTGGTTATAGGTGTCATTGAACACCAAGGACCGTGTTTCCCCACGGGGGAGGATTCTATAACAACCTTGGTGAAAATTGCATGTAAAAATATATAAATACCACGGATGATGGGACACATATTCCAAGATGAATGGCGGGAAGGACATCCTAGTGTGTGTTCATTTGGTTGTTTATCACTAAGGAAATTGGCAAAGGCAATAGCTAAGGCATTAAAGAGACAAAAAGGTATTTTGGCACATTTATTTATGAAAATAACGGAAATTAGGATAAAAGGAAAGTGAAAGGTCACATGTTTCATGTGAGGAGGAAATTGAAGGAAAATAATGGAAAATGAAGAAAATAGACGCCTCATTATAAGAAGGCTTATAAGGATCGGTGGGCAAGACTTGGTCAGTTTAACTTTGGAGCTCTCTCATTATTCTCTCTCTCTCTCATACTCTTGGACACTTAGAGTTTCTTGGAGCACTTTGGGCATTAGAGCAAGAAAGGCAAAGAAGGCAAGAGGAAGCAAATATCAAGTAGGGAAATCTAGGATCAGGCAGCTACAACAGGCTTCATTACAAGTATTAATTTGCATGTGTATTTTCCTTTCTATATTTTCCATGCATGGGATTACATGTGTTTCATTTCTACCATGGAATGGGTTTTTCCAGGTGTGACATTATTTTCAGGCTATCCTTGTCATTTCTCGGTAGCTTTGATGATATGGGTTCTCTCATGCGTCTTGTGGGGGATGGCCAGATTGGATTCGAAGCTGGGTGGGGTGGATCTCTGAATGGACCAACACATGGTGGTAGCGGTCCCTGAACCAGACTGAGAATGCATGAAGCCACTGGTCTAGTAACCCCTGAACTAATTTGTGGGTTGCGGTAAAGCCAGATTGTGTACCTCCACTAGTACAAAATGGATAATTTGTTACTAAAACAACGACTAAAATTTGCATATAAATGACCATTTTTCAGTCGGTGATGAGTGATATCTAATTTATAGTATCTTATAATGCGACCAACTTTTAGTCATTTTTAGCTTAGTCATTAATTGGTTCTCTCAAGTTTATTGTCTAGTAGTATATTTAGTCATAAATTTGATCATTAATTTAGTCATTAATTTCAAAAATTAATGACCAAATATACAACAAAATATATTACTATATCATCATCCAAGAAAACCAATTAATGACCAAACAAATATTACCAAAATGTTGGTCGTGTTATAAGATACTATAAATTAGCTACTAATAGTCATAAATATGCAAATTTTAGTCATCATTTTAAACCAATTAATGACCAAAGAAATATGACTAAATTTGTGTCGTGTTATAAGATACTATAAATTAGTTACTGATAGTCATATATATGAAAAATTTAGTTGTGATTTGTAACCACAAATTAATCATTTGAAGTAGTCATTTATATTTTTTGGTAGTTTCATATTCATTATATAAACTACTAATTTAGTAGTTTATATTCATTTCATTTATTTTCATTAATAATCATTATCAATAACTAATTTAGTTGTATATTCATTTTATTTGTGTTCATCATTAATCAATATAAACTACTAATTTAGTAGTTTTAGACTCATTTTATGTGTTTATTATTAATCAACATAAATTGATTAGTATGATTTTCCAACTAAATTAAAAAAAAAATGTTATACAATGTGCACTAGTTCATCTAATATGAAAATGAACTGTTACATATCTTAATTAAAATACTTAACAAAATCAATTGCAACCATGAATAATTTCAACCACATAAAATATAATATATGAAATGTTAAGTATTACAATATAGTTTCCAACTTAACATTGATTGGACTACAATTTACACATGAAATGTTGTTTCATCACTACAAAACATTATCATTGTGTTGCCAAGCCATTGCAGATGAATTTGCCAACTTTGAATACTTGAACATCAATCTGTATGTGTGTGTTTTATGCAGGATATTGGCTTTAAGGGTAACACTAAATTGATTCTCTTCTCTCTCTTTTTGCATTTGTCACTCCAGTGTCAGTGTTATCTTCTTTCTTCATATCCTATTGCTTACCATCAATACTAAGTTCCTTTTCTAAAAATAAAATAAGATACAATGTATAGTGAGACATGAAATACGATAAACACTAGAATATAAACTAAAGTAGACTATAAAGGATTTATATGAAATATACATCAACATAAATAATTTTAAAGCCATTCTTCCCCATAAAAGCAAGAAACTTGAACAAGTTTTCTTCAGTTGAGTGATAGTGGCCACTATGTAGTCATATGACCTGTATAAACAAACAAACATCACCATAGAAAATAACACCTTAGTAACTTAGTATTTAACCTTCAAGGAAATCTTAGGCACAATCATTCAAACTAAGTTACATGCTAAAAATCTCAAGATGTAAATAACTTGTGAAAACAACTAATTTGAGGTGTGATGTCTAATCCTTGTTGTTTTATTCACAACAACATTTTGTTCTCTAACACATGAACTTGGTCAACTATAGAAACAACATGTGCTCAAATAACAACATGAAAGTAAACTTTTCTAATAGTCATGAAAATCTTTCAACGCAAAACAGTTAAAAGGATTTCAATCAATATTGTTTAATACTAATTTCATTTGCAATCTTTGGTTGTTGTTTAAATGAACATGATACCAAGTATTTTAAATTTCATAGTTAAAATACAAAGAAAAATCAAAATAAACATTCAAACTACAATCGAACAATAAAGAGAGGATATCATGCAATGGACATTGCAATTATAAAAATTTTATTTACCTGTCCATTAATGTCTTATCAGGAATTCATAAAACATTTGCTTGCCCAAAAAAACCATGAGGTGAAATAATCAGAACATTAAAAACCATAGCTATACCTACTAGAAAAAATTCCAAAGTCAATGGCTCAAGTTCCTGAAGGATCTCCAATAGAAAATGAATCATATCCAAGACGTGATCTACATTATCTCCCCATCCTTTTTCCAATCACATTTCATGTAACCTACCCACACTAGAATCAAGTAACAATCAAATTAAGGAATTGACATTTTTTTTTTATCTTTTATATCTATAAAATTTAAATCTAATTCATTTTGGGAACATATTAATTCGTATTTAAAGCCTTCCAATCATGAGAAGGTATCAACCAAGTAGGACATCAAAAAAATTGACCTCAATGAAGTCCTCTAGCAATTTCTACAATATCAATATTTGTATTGTTGTGATATCTTGGATAGAAAGAAGAAAATATCTGCAAAAGAAAAAACCATATATTACTTATGTTCAAACTCTGTATATGGTGTATTCTTAGGTAGTTTTTTAAGATGTCTCTCTGCCTTTACCAAAGCAGATTGTAGCTTGGTTAAACTCTATATCCTTTCATTCAACATCAATTTCTGCAAGATAAATGTCACACAATTCTTTCCCATTTCTCAACATGCTACATATGATAAATTTAGAGTCACATAAAAGCAAGAGAGAACCCTTTTCTAACCAAAACAAACAAACAAAAATTGCCTCTAATAAAACTTCACACCTCATAAATTACTCTGCAATGTGCTTAGACTAAAGGTAATATTCTTTGAATCATATTTAGGTCATATTTAAGAGGATATTTGTATGTTTGCCATGATGTCAATTTGGTGCTAAAAGAAATATATAAATCTAGGTTATTATAAGTGAAATTCAAGTATAATTTAGAAAATAAATGTGATTGCAAGGTATGGAGAGAGGAACATCTTCATAATTAGGATTATCTATTTTTCTTTGATTTGAATTGAGTTTGTATTTGAATATATAGTTTTCTCTAAATAAGTGAAATAGAAAGATGAAAATCGAAATAGCCCTATGAATTTTTAAACAGTTCAGATTATATCTCTCTAAAACAACGAGGTCATCCTTCTTTGTTATTTGATAGATATTTATTGTGCATAAAATAATAATGAATTAATTATCAAACACAATGATGCAATATATTAACCAAGGAAAGAAAAATGACACAGTTGTGGTATTTGTGTGCTCGAAGGAAATCAAATGTAAAACCCAATCAACTCAATATTTACATGACATAGGCTTAATTAACTAGTACAATAGAAGCATACTAACTCAGAAATAGGGGATGATAAAAATGTATAATGGAACATTAATTCCTGCCACATAATTGGCATGCGTAAAACTTCCACATAATCCATCCAAAAAATGAGAACTTATGGTAAAAAACATATCATTAGTGTTTTGTACCCTCTTTAACACATGTATCCTAGGGAAGTAGAGGAGGCCAAATGTAGCTAGATTCCAATTGTGTGGGATATATAAACAGAAATGTGGGAAAACACGCCTACCAATTCATGAAATCTCACTCTAAAAAATAGAACATGTTGAGGATAATAATGATGAAAACAAAGCATGTGTGAATATCAAGCACCTTTAAATTGCATTGAGATTCAAATTATCCACGTTTTATAATTTTATGAAAGAAATTAAGAATATCTTGGGTCTACAGCTAAAAGACTATGGTTTGTCCTTTCCAGAAATTACTTGAAAACTTATATAGTCCAAAGGCGTTTCAAATCCAAATCTCAACACTATACTTGTAGCTTTGATTGCTCCAGTTTGGTATACATTTATTTTTGTTGGCTTGCATAACATCAATATCTAGGTGCTTTATGATTCCATAGGAACTGACCCATCCTAAAGGTAGTCTAAAATTTGACTTTTTAAAGCAATCGCTCCCTCAAATTTTTGTAATATGATTTGTTTCATGCTTGTGAAAAAAATTTGCAACTTCCATTGCAAGCAATAACTCTTATAGACATATTTCCACAAAAATATTGTTTATCAATTCAGAATATGTCTAAGTTCCCCCACTCATGTGATTAAATCTGAATGCGTCCATGAGCATGAGAAAGCCTCAACTGCAACTTACGCTGCTAGAAGGACCAGGACAGAGGATCAGGAATGTGCCTTAACATAGGGCCAAAGAGATGAATTTGAGGACATGCTTTATGCTTTAACCTTGGAGATAAATCAGATGAAAGAAGAAATGGTGTTTTCTCTAGAAAATGTCAACGCAATTGCCAAGTTAGTTGAGGTACTTACAGAGTCTTTAACTCTAAAGAAGATGACTATTCCAACTAAAGTTGCAAGGCTCATGTTAGTTTTTGGTATTCTTCACAATAGTAGAGCTCCTGTGAAAAATTCTTCTGCATATAGGACAAAGTTTGAAGCATCATTGCCTGATATTATGGAAAGCTTTAATGAGTTATACTAAAACATCACTGGTCAAATTATTGCAGAAGATTTGAGGGAGACAGTGATGAAATCTCTCAAGGTTTGGTCAGACAAGTTTCTCTTTTCAGATGCTTATGTGAATGGACTGAGAGATACCTTCCTTCAGTAGTAAAATTTAGGTGCCCCTCCTTTTCATTCAATCTTGGAGTACCCAACACAGCACCGTTGGATTCCAATGGTTACCTAATACAAAATCCAATAGTAATTTAAGTCATGAAAGTTCATAATGTAATGTCTATCATGATACTCTCAGCAATGGTGCATGCAACATACCTCTTCCTTGACATGGATTTTGTGGTATTTATACAACTGCAATGCCTCCTCAACAGGGGCACCAGTGTATACAAGATATGCACATTACCATCAACCTTGTGTGGCCTTTACCTACGTGTTCGAATATCATAAAATGGGATCACACATCAAACATCAAAATTTTAATGAAAAATAGTGGACATAGCATACCAAGCACAAGGCTCAATATTGAATATATTCATATATTGAGAGTACTAAACTAGATTGTCTTCAGGAATCTAGAGATGATCTTGTCCCAATAACTGAAGGTAATTAGATCAGAAGCATCTTAAACGAACCTGGAAATGGAATAATTTTTGTGTGTGAATTAGTTGAGCCATGTTACAATTCATATTTTGGCTAGTATTTAAGTATGTTTAGGTGATATGATTTAAAGCTCTATTGTTTAATAGACTCAAGCTAAATATATAGACAAACTAAATATAAACTATAAATTTATGATTTTTTCCAGAAACATGACAAGTTTAATTAGGATATATTTGAACAACAATCTATTGAACAAATCCACTAGTTGGAGATTGTGTAATGATATATTGGGTTCCCAAAAAATCACCAACTCGTTATTCTATAACACCATCCTTACGAGGGAAATTTCCTCATTTTTGGGGAGTTTGGGAAGCTTGTAGGTTCTCATTATGCCCTATAATTATCTATTATCTAGAGGGACTATTCCTAGTAACCTCAGTGGCACAAATTTGCAAGTATTCATTGCTAATTTCCAGTATCACACCTCACAGTCGAGTTCTGGTTTGGATGTGCTTGCAGGGATTATAACCCCGACTTAGGTCTGGTTACATTCCAATAATTTTCCTGGCAAAATCCTTGAGGGCTTTGCTAATGCAGAGGGATTTTAGGAGGTTCTGTTGAGTAACAACCAGCTTACTGCAAACACCCTCTTCAATCAATTCCAAAATGTACAATGTCTGGAAACTTTTCATAACCCTTGCAGATCTTACCAAAGTATTTATTAGTAACTACAGCTGACCCACGATCTTGTTCCATTTGCTAGTAGTGAATTTTGGAGTTACAAAAGAATGAGATTGATTTTTTTTGGGATTTTTCTTGGGTCTAATTTATAATGCTATCACCATGGTATTTATTAGTAATTACACCTGACCCAAGTTCTTGTTCCGTTTGCTAGCAGTGAAATTTGAAGTTACAAAGGAATAAGTTTGAATTTTTTTTGTCATGCATTTAAGGTTGCACCATAATTGAATTATTTTATCTCCCAAGCTATGGTGAGAATGTAGGTACCTATAAGCATGCAGCTATATTGGAACCCTGAGGCATCTCTCCAAAGAAATTATCGGCATATTTGAGCCAAAGAAATATTTTCCACCTCGCTTGTACATGTCTGGCTTAAGAAGGGAATTGAGCAACCAAAGAAGTGAGATACGCTTAAGAAGGTAGATCAAGTCCTGTTGAGATAAACCAATATTAGATGAGTGTACCAATAATAATGTAGAAAGTACCAATGTTTCCTTGACAAGACAAATCCAAAATGCATAAAGAGGATTAAGAGTTCCAGAATAGTAACTTGTGTAACATAACTCTAATCAAATAAGTACAGTGATCGAGTGGCATTGTATCTAATGAATAGGGGATAATTCAATTAAGCTAGTAAGTAGATGTCGGGTGATTGTTGATGACAAACCAAAGAGAGAAGTGGTTGGTAATAATATGTTTATTGTATTAAGGAAACTTGCATGCTTTGATGCTACAAGGTAGGATGTAAATAGGAGAGGAGGTCAAGATGTTATCCAAAAAAATGTTGAGTTGAACAGATAGTGCTTAGAGTTGTCAGAGGATTCCCTCTATTATTTGACATCTAACCAATAAGTATGGATTGCGTACTCTAAAGTGTGCTTTTTAGTTGGTTAAATACCCTTTGGGGAACAATCCTTATTGGCCAGAAATGTTTGGCTAAGGAGTTGTATTTGAGGGATTTTTATTCCAACAAAAGAATTGAGGGCTTGCACTTGGTCTTGTCTTACTACATAGGAAAAACCACCGAGGCACAGTTGACTATGAGGTATCACCAAATAGCACAACAAATTGGCTGTGTTAGCACAACAATGTGTTTTTGGTGGGGTTGAACCCAAGTATTTGTAAAGAAGACTCACTTGATTTACTGCTTGACCACAACCTGCTTGACAATGATTTAAGTATTTTGTTATATTTTTAATGTGTAATGAATTTCATCCCTAATAAAGTAAGGAATTTGATACCTAGCAAAGTCTTGTGTTAGCTAATTATCTATAACTTGAGTCTTACTAGCTTTGGAGTGTACTTTTCTAGTGAAATTAGTTTTCTAGTTATTCTAATTACTTTCTTTACCAGCTAGATTATTTAAGTCCAACAATTGTAATGATTGTTGAGAATTCCAATATTCTAGGTATTGTATATGTAGATAATGGATCTTAAGGTTTTCTAGAAATGGTGCTACAACTTATATATTGGGCTCATTTCTTTCAGTACTATTTTTATTTTTCTTAAGTGCAATGACCAACAATAAAATGGTTGTTGAACACTTCAATATTCTGTGAATTCGACAAGCACTCTGAATGCTCTCATTGATTTTCCCAATGGTAATTCTGATTTTCTAGTTATTCTAATTTCTTTCTTTACCAATTAGAGTACTATAAGTCCAAAGATTGTAATGGTTTTTGAGAATTCCAATATTCTAGATATTGTATATGTAGATAATGAATCTTAAGGTTTGCTAGAAATGGTGTTGGAACTTATATATTGGTCTCCTTACTTTCAATACTCTTTTTAGTTTTCTTCAGTTTAATGACCAACAATAAAATGGTTGTCGAGCACTTCAATATTCTATGAATTCAACAAGCACTCTGAATGCTCTCATTGATTTTCCCAATGGTAGTCTTGTAGTGGATTAAAAAAATAAAATCCAAAAACAATACTCATGAATGATTGGTGTTATGAGGTGGCTTTAGGACCATACACTTTGTTGGGATTAATTACTAATTAAATCTCTGGTAATCTGCATGATTTGTTAGAATTAGAATATTGTGCAAAAACCATTCCTATTTCACTAGAGGTGTGGTTATCTGATGTGGCTTTTAGGAGATGTAAAATCAATGTTGTAAGTTTTTGTTTGGTTGGACATGAGATGAATGAGATGGGGATTTCATAGCAACCGATAAAGTTTGTGCATTTGAGATGGGGATTTCATCATGTTACTAATTGGAATTTGGATCGAGGACAAAACACTCTAATAGTGTGACAAAAGTTAGACAACAAAGGGAAATGCATTGACGAATCATTGAGCATGGGGAAAGGCTAATTAAGAAAAAAAATAAACTATCAAACTTGTAAAAGAACTATTTTCAAGAGAACATAGAGAAGTAATAGTTGATGGTTTGCCTAAGATGAAAAATGCAGAAACCCAAATATATTCCCAAGTTGAAGAGGTCATTAATCCCCGTGCACACATGATCTTGAGTTTGATAAATAACTAACTCACTTGATCGATTGGATGAACTAAACTTGTTTTTGGGGATTAGCTACTTATTACATGGATTTTGTTGGACTTACCATGAAAGTGCAACACTAATTAAGGAAGAGTGGATAATTGTTTAAGTGGGAGAGAAATGGGTGTCCAATTAACCGATGGCATCATTGAAAAGGATAGGAAATTTTAAAGATTTTAAGTTTGAATATGAACACAAGGTTTCCTTTCAATAGGAGTAGAATAATGAGGATCTTACACAAATACAGTATAATAATATACAAGTGGTTGTAGAGGAGAAACAAGTAGGATTTTCTAGGTTTTATTCCATAGTAGCTATTGTCATCAGGTAATTCTTGAGTGACTTTGGCATTTTCTTTCAAACAAGGCTTCCTAGATATTATGGATGCAATATGCCAAGTAAGTTCTCAGGGGATGAATAATGATCAACTTTCCATTGTGAACAAAATTGATGAAGGAATTGCCTTAAATATGTATAGACTTATAGCCATGGAAACTTGGCTATAGAACTTCTCCAAGAGTCAAGAAAATATTGGGATTAAGGCCAAACGCTAACCTATCTAGGCGTAAAATTGTGTAATTATACCTAAGAGTTTTTTGTGTCTTGAAAATTTTTAACCTTTTAGTTGTATATTTTAACCTAAAAAATCTCAAATTTTTGATTGGTTGGTTAATATGCAATCATAAATTGAGAATAAGGAGGATTCAACTCGGATTGAGATAGATAAGCACTATTATAAGAGAGCGAAGACTACATGCAGGTCACAGTGAGTAATGCCAGTATAGGATGACATTATACAAGTATATATTATAATCTATTATTAACATAGGCTGTCATCAAACAAGTAAATTGAAAACTCATGGAGTTGGAGTGTTTTATGCCGATTGGATTTACTATAGATTGAAGTGTTGAGATGCAGATTAACATTGTATTGTACTATCTCGATGTAAGCATAAAGTTTGACTTAGAAGCTCAGGTCAGTGGCTTAAAAAACCTTATAAAGTTTTGATTAAGAGTTGGGAGAGTGGATTGAGGGGTGATATGCTTATGTCAGTATGAATTAACTGTTGTAAATTATGTATTAAGTAAACATATATAAGATAAATGGGTTTGTACCATGAAGAGTTGAATTCGTTTATGTGATAAAGAGATGGTGTGAGAACAAAATGGAGATGGTATGAATATGTTAGGTTATGAGAAATAGAATACAAAAAATAATGGTTAGATCTATCAGAAGATTTTGAGTATCATGATTTATCTAATATGTTAGTGATGGAGTAAATAGATTATGCCCTAGATGATATCTACATTTTGTTCTATTTTGTTTACAGACTCTATATTTATGGTGAAATCTCTATATTAACCAGTCAACAAACATCAATGTTAAGGGTTAAGTAAATTTGTGTTGGGGTCTTAACTGGTCAAGGAAAAAGGAAATTAATGTTATTATAACATGAACCTAGGCAAAGATTTGGGAAAGATGATGGAACTAAATGGTAGAAGGAAGGAAAGAGGAATATATTTTTCTTTGGATTATTTGAAATTTGTACGAAATTAAATGTTTTGGCCTTTAGTATTTTATACTTTTGCACTTTATGCACTGTAGAAAGCCAAATAAATAACACCTTCTTCGATAATTTTCACTGCCCTCACTCCATCCTCACAAGGGTGTAGTATCTTCTATTATCTTTAACATCCCTGGTTTGAGAAAATAGTTACATTTGATGCCCACATCCATTGAGGCAATGAAGTCTCCAAGTGTCCATGACTAGCAACAAATTTTGTCATTGAATATAAATCCAACAAAGGACTATACATGGAATCATCTTCATCTTCACAACTGAGAGGAATAGTACTTCCACAGAAAGACCACATGGGTGTCATTGAATCCCACTTTAAGTTTCAAGTTTGTTTCCTCATAAACTCATTTGCTGCGAGAGTGTATGCATATACGATGTATATTGAAATAAAAGCTAGTGCTCCCCACAAATTAATATTTCCAATGAACAAAATCAGAGAAAGCGAAGCAAGGGTCAATAAGAAGAAACAAGTATCCTGTATAAAGATTTGGCGATCAATCTGTGCACGTTAACCCACAATGAATAGAGAAACCAATCCAAACACTACACATGTAATAAAAATTTCTCCTCCTAAAACAGTATTGAGTCCCACCTCACCATCATCAACCCCCATAAAAGCAGCAATACTTGCAAACAGATGAGGTGCTCTATTTCCAAGAGGAATAAGATTCACTCGGGCCACTGTTGGTGGTAGCTTCAGAATCTTGGACAATTTGTCTAAAGAACAAAAAAATTATTTTGTCACGGTGTTACCCAACATATAGAATAACACGACGAGTTAGAGAGCTAAGATGATAGCCAAAGATGGGCCATTTGTCACATGTGCAATAGAAAAATGATATGTACTCAAAAATTCCCCTATATGTGCACTACTTGTGGGCTTCCATATGATGTGTGTTATTTCAATCCTACATATAGAGAATCAAACTAAACATTTTGTACACTTCCCAACCCATTTGGTAGCACAAGGCTTGTTCCTTATGATTTTTTTGTTATAGGGTGTTGTTTCTTATTGGATAGGATTTTAGCCAAAATTCCTTAAAAATTAAGGCTTGGTTATGATGGGTTTTGAATAACAATTTTCGACTTGTTACAATCTATATCCAAAACTGAATTATCTCTATTAAAGATCCATTTTTGTGATGCTTTTGGGCTGCTGTTGGATTCAAATCTCTTCGAGCTCCATCTAAAAGAGGCTTTTGAAGAATCCCCACAGAGGAAAAGAGGGGATTTCGCAAGGTTTTTTGTGGTCAGAAAGAAAAACAACAGAACAACAAACCCTATATTATACAGTATGCGAAGATTCTTTCTTAGTATTCCCAAACCTGGTTTTGCCATAATTTTCACTCAAAAAACCAAATTATATTTTCCAAACTCTACTAATATAGTTTGGGTCATCGATTTTCCATATTTTCCATAGGCATGATGAGGAATTCAACCTTCGAGGAAAAATATTTGGGAATTTCTATGCTCCCAACCCGTAACAACAATTATGTAAAAGGACAACATATATTTTTTCTAGATAGAAAATGCATATGGGTGCGAAATTCTGATCATGGGCACAGTTGAAATGGAAAAAACAATCAAAAGGGTACCTGAATTCAACTTGCGGCCATTGATTTAGTGGATTCTAGATCAAATATTGTCACCAGAAAGTTCATGAAGACCTCTTTCCCCATTTATTGTCTACCCAAAAATGGGTCTTACATTTTTAATACTAAACAGGGAATCTGATAAAGAATGCCAAAAAAAACCATGTTGTGGTGATGGTGCAAAAGTCATTCATCCTTTCTGTTTAGTCTACAAATGTCAAAGACGGAGACAGTTTCCATAAGTCAAACACTTCGTGAATCAAACACCCTTGTTCCAAATCCTGAAAACGATGCAGATGAAGATCTTTCTCAAATTATCACAATCTTCTACAATATTCATCACAACCATGGAAGATGAAGCGTAGACTTCATAAAAGTAATGGTTACTTGTAATATCAACATTCGGCATGGATCTTGACTCTTGAGCCTTTCTTACTAGTGAAGGGAGTGGGTAAACGTTTTCGCTGGTCTACCGCTTGGTCAGTGGCCAACAGATACGGTAGTTTCCACTGCCCATATTCCACGTGGCCATTTTTTATTAGGTGAAGGATGAAAAAAATAAACAACCACCATTGGTTGGGGTGAACAATGTCTTCTAACCCTAACCCCGCAATGAAAAACGTCTTCATCGTAATTGTCATAGACACCATAAATAATAAGCACAATCCAAAGAGGGCCTACAAGGCATAACACTAAAACCATTGATGATGTTAATAATAGAGTGCAGAATATGCCATCACATCATACCGAGAACTTCCAAATTAGCATAAATTAATAAATAAAATCAGCCTAAGATAGTGACTAAGTAAGAGCTGTAATTATCATGGACACCATAAATAACAAGCACAAACCAAAGAGGGCTTACAAGGCATAACACTAAGACCATTGATGATGTTAATAACAGAGAGTAGGAGGATGCCATTGCATCATACCGAGAACTTCCGAAAGGCAAAATTTTGGGCACATGTAATGCCTTATAAACCACTTAGTCCACACACACATAATTAGAAGGAGAGTCTTAATGTGGAATAAGATTCCAACATAAAGATAAGCCACTATATGGATGTGGAATCAGATGTCCAGCCGTGGATGCTTAAGATAAATGCAGATGAGATTTTAGTAGTCAACTTTTCATTCCAATTGCATCATATGCTTGATGAAAGTGTGTCTAGAAAGAACCCACATGACCGACTTCTAAGGATATTGAAGTCTCTCAAACCTATAGTAGTCATAGTAGTAGAACAAGAGGTTAACACTAAAAATACACATTTCTTCCGTTGGTTCATGGAACCATAAAACTATTACTCATCGGTGTTTGATTCTCTAGATGCTACACTTAAAAGAGATAGTAGAGATCGTATGAATTTTGAAAAACAATGCCTTGCCTGAGACACAGTGAACATAATTTCTTGTGAGAGAACAAAAAGGATTCAGAGGTATGAATTTACAGGAAAATGGAGAGCTATAATGACTATGGCAGGCTTTAGTGTGTATCATCTCAATGTTAATGTTAAGGACAGAGTCAAATCTTTTCTCTGTTAATCATATGACAATAGCTACA
The DNA here is from genome assembly GCA_000404065.3 of Pinus taeda. Taxonomy (NCBI): domain Eukaryota; kingdom Viridiplantae; phylum Streptophyta; class Pinopsida; order Pinales; family Pinaceae; genus Pinus; species Pinus taeda. The sequence goes on from APFE031098355.1 coordinate 36,773, forward strand.
AGACAAAGGAAGGAGTAGCTATTTATCTACTATTTTGGATGGTTGGACAAAATTCTCATTGCAGCATCTACTGGGCATTGAGAAGAATTGAGAAGCAAGGACTGTAAGAATGTTCTTGTGTGAGAAATTCTTACAATTTTTCAATACCATTGCAGAAACTACATCTGACTTTCATGTGTGTCAAGGAAGAGTTCAGAAACCTGACACAATAAATTTATAGGGGTAAACGAAGAAACTAATTTAAGGAAATAGTGGTTTTTACCTATCTGTTCAACTAGGGATAATACTGACAATTATTCATTTGCATTTTTTTTCCTTATCCAGGTAGAGATGAAAATGTCAAGGCTTGTTAAAATCAGCGATATGCCTGCCTGCACAATGGGCAATTGGATAGAGACAGTTGAAGGAAAACAGTACAAACCAAAAATGGAACTGCGACTACTAAATTAAACAAATAAATCTAAAACAGAGAGTGGGATATCTAACTTTGGCTGAGCATCTATATTTATACAAATCTGAGTTGGTTACATAAATTAAAGTTGCCTCTTCAAGTATTGATGAGGCCAGATGGTCTTGGCCCTTTGACCTTTGTTGTGTTGAGGCAGTGACGGCGGAGGCGGTGAAGGATGAATATTGAGGCAGTGTGGCATTGATGAAGTAGGTGGTGAGATAATTACATATCCAACATTTTCCCCTTTAATTATGTCACGAAAAAAATTTGTTGAGGATTTTCTAAATATGTATACAAATTGATCTTGTAATCTGTAGAACTCCATAAACATTGTCTTTAGTTGTTATTATATTCTCTTTGGGCTTTCATCACAATAAGTATTCATCTTCTCTCTCTTGTACCTGCATACAATTGATTAATGATGTCCATATAAAAAGAAATCCATCTACCGAGGTACATGGGTACCATCCATTATACTCGCCATTTCTCTAGGAATTCTTTTCACCTACAAGGTTCATCAATCATGTTAAACTCTTCCCGACTTGATTCCTTAAATTCAGGTTCAATCTCACATTTTAACTCCCTCAATTACACATCAATGTTAGATATGAGTCAACTTACCACCCTCGTATCTACCTAGTGGTTAATTCCACAACTTGATGTCACATCCTCTCTCTATGGAAGAGGGATAAACACTACATTTCTGACTCAAAAATTACAAATCAATCATAGATACAAGTACACCTTCTGTATCTATATAGTGGTCAATTCCACAACCTGATATCACATCCTCTCTCTTCCTAAGAGGGATAAACACTATCTGTCTTACTCAAAAAGGCTTACAACATGCCTGAGAAATCAACTTTAGGGTGTTTGGTACTACTGATCATGCACCCTTTACAACACAATGCCTTATTACAATAATCTCAAGTCAGATACGACAAATACAAAGTTCAATTATAGACCCAAATATATAAGCTCATTTAAATTTCATCCCAAGATGTCATTGTCTACTTTACCTCACCTTCTTTAAAATTATGCACACTAATGGTGCTTTCATGAACTCTTTAATTTACTTCAAAGCCCCTCCTCTTCAATGTCTCAAATAAATGTATCAAATTTTATGTGTCCCACTTTAATTTAAACGATGAATTCATATGGATTTATGTCATTTCAATCATATTAAATATAGCCTCACACTGTAGGCTCCACTCAATGTGTAGGTTTAAAAACATGTAAACAATTCCATTCTTACCACACCACATGAAATTTTCTGCTCGCTAACTGCTCAAACGTTGACTGCTCCATAGGGAATATGTTCCACGAAATGTTACATACACATACGTCATTAAAGAGTGCTTTCACCCTTTTGAAGCATATCGCTCATGCATGGACGATATTGTTGGCTCACGTCTCTAGTTCTTGATGTAGAAATGATTGATGAGGGCTTCAGCCTGCCAAACTATCTAGACCAAATAACTTATGGGTTCCCTCTCTTCATTGACAACAATGACCCTAGAAACGATTGTGTGTCTCCTTCTATCAATATTCCAAAATCTCAACAAGAATTGCAACGCCAATAGAGTGATAAATACTTCACAAATTACTTCAAGCTAAATGATGATAAGGCAAAAGACAATGTGGGCCTCACTACACCAAGCATCCAAACAGAAATTGTTGCCTTTGGAGGACATGATCAAAGATGGATCTCAAAAACAATCTTCCATGCTCACGTGGATGCATTTACTATTTCACAGGGTAAATTCTTCTGAACAAACCATGGACTTCAAGACCAAATTGTGAGCTCCCTTATTGGAAACAGAAACTCTAACAAAACATCGGGTCATAGTCTAGACCTCATTATGGCTGAAAGAAAACAACATAAAAAATAAAACATAGTCAGAGATTTGTTGAGTTTTGTCCTTTCTTCAACAACTGCACAAAACAATTTTCCAAGAAAACAAATCGGTGATGACTCTCATATCCTTAGACAAATCTCAGAAATCAATATTCACATTATTCACTCGTTGATTTAAACGCATCACATCGGCTTTGACACACAAAGCTCACGGGTTTGACATCTCCTTTTACACAGCGAATAACACAAAGATCATTCATGCATGGTTCTTAAACTCCATGCAACTCAACCTCACAAGCTCTTCAAACGAGTGAATATGGGCGACAATATCAACTTCTATAGTGTATTTCCATAACATGGTAGCTCCAGCTCTAATCAGTCGATGGACAGAGAAACCACTTAAATTATTTCTCTACTCTCGTCCCTGGGCCCTCCTGTGAGGGAGTAGACCTAGGGCCAACTCTAATACCACTTGAAGGAAAACAATACAAATAAAAAATGGAACTACGTCTACTAAATTAAACAAAGAAATCTAAAATAGGGAGTGGGATGTCCAACTCTAGCTGAGCATATGTATGAAGTAGGTGGTGAGATAGTTACATATCCATTAACAGTTACTATTTAACTTTCGGGAACTTATGCTTGACTAACTATATTGGATTTTTTTTCTTACGACCTTGAGTACAGAGTCTCATAATCAATTGAATGAAAAATAAAATCGGCCTACAAATTCTCTAAAAAAAATGATATCACAAACCCTCTTATATTTTTTGTTTTTTTTCTTAAAAAACAATATTACAATTCTTACAACCAACATCAACATCAACACCCCTTTGTTTTTAAAAGAAATTAAATAAGCTCTAAAAAAAACATTAAAAGATAACATGAGCCATTTCTTTAAATTACATCATCCCCTATACCATTGCATTTCAAATTACATGAGCCTTTTAACAAATGCTTTGAATCCTTTAAAAAAAAAAATTCCTTATATTTAAAAGACCTTTAAAAAAATGCTTTAAAAAAACTATTTTTGTTAACTCCTTAAAATATCCTTTCTAAAAGCATTTCGAAAAGCCCCTCCATTTTTTAAATAAGAATGAAAACTTTCAATTTTTTGATCTTCTTTTGACCTTTAACAATTGAATATTTAAAATATTCATTCAATTTTGAGGTTGAAAACTTCGAATGACTTCGTGGAGCCATCGTACCTTTATAAAATAGTTTTTTTTTGCTAATTAAACTCTCTCCTTTCGCCCTTCCCGGCAGAGATTGGATGCGCAATTTTGCACACTGTTTATCTTTCAAATGCTTGAAACACGACTATATCACATGGATATTACAGCAATAAATGAAATAATTCTAGGCTATAGAAAGGTAGCATAGTAGTAACGTACCTCATTTTTCGAGGTGCTTCAGAGAATCTCGTCCTTAAGATAGGATCCCAGGTTGTTTGTAGTTTTTAATTGGCGAAGTTGGATCTAATTTTGGAACTTTGTTGGCTTTGCGGTTAGTATCATTTTGAACCAAATTTTCAACCCATCACTAATTTTCCATGCAAACTTTCAAAGGGAGAAACTGGCCGTTCAGAGCAGGTTACAAGACCTCCTTCTATAGTGCACAGAAGTAACCCCTAAATGTGGAAAAATTTCTCCACTTTAACTGGCACTAAATAAAACAAAGAGCTTCTCTCCGAAATCTCTAATGGCCTGCTTGGATGGCCTATTTTGGATTGATTGAGGGGCTTATTTCAGATCTTTGATTCTACATTGCAGGATCCAGGTGCGTTTATTGTGCCGTGTCTTGTCAGTCGACTTTTTTTGCTTGAGGCCAGCTTGCTAAATGTGGATCTGAGTTTCCTAAATGTGGATGTCCCTAGGTGGAAGGTTGTTTAAGTTCTCTACATCTTAAGTGGGCCTAATGGTTAAGAGCATGTGTTTTTTCCTAAGAGGTCACAAGTTCAAAACTAGGGGTGCAGTATGTATGCCTTCATAGACTTAGTAGTCGAATCCCTATGCAGAGGCGGGACAAGGTGGGTCCCTTGTCCCACAAACAGGGCGTCTCATACACCAATTTGCAACTGTGACCTTAAAAATAGATATTATTATTTATTATTTTTATATGGATATGACGATCCAAATGAAAACTTCTCTATGGCGATTTCAAAAAATAGATATTATTATTTATTATTTTTATATGGATATGATGATCCAAGTGAAAACTTCTCTATAGCGATTTCAACCTGCCCATAATGTCTCCATGCCAGTATAGAAGGTAGAGCTAGTGGAATTAGATTCTAGGTAGGAGCCAAGTAAATATGTGATTTCAACCTAACCATAGCAGCATGGGCCAACCAGGACTTCTCTCATAAACTAGGAATGGGGTGGGAGTTAGGGGATTAAGGATCACCTCTTAAAGAAATAAGAAATGGCAAACCCACTTAGATCTTCTTCTAGGTTTGATCCTCCCTCGCCTTGGGCCCTCCGGAGGAACCTTAGCATAAGCATCCTAGTCCATGCTTGTAGATAGAGTTATAAGAGCTCCGACTGTAGCAAGATCAAGATCAATGTTGGGTCAGAGACCTAGGGATGATAGGTCTGATCTAATGGGATGATCTCTAGGTCTGATCTCTTGGGAAGATAGCAGGTTTAGGGGGGCTTATTCAATGAAATATTTCCATAAAATCGAAATATGGCCAATTTTTCCTATCAAGAACTCTGAATATTCATGATGGCAACAAAAAAAAATAATGGACCTTTGCAATTTTAGCATTCTCTTGCAGAAAAAGACCTTTTATGAACTTGTTTTGATGGCGAAGAAATGCAAATGAACTATTGCAAATCGCGGAGAGAGATTTGGTGGCTCGTGGATCGATATTAGGGGAATTTTTATGCGATTGCAAACGAAGATTGTTCAAATTCGAGCTAGTTGAGAGGGATGCGCGCAATAGCGCCAAACTACCAAGAGGATTTGAATATAAAGATAGGATAGAATGTCTACCATCCGGTAAGGTCATCGACAGCCATATATGTGTATTTTAGTGAAATGGTTTTTCAAAGAATTTGGAATATTGCACATTTTATTATTTAAAGTGAATATTTCTTTTACTTGAAAAAATAAAGGGCACATAAAATAAAATAATGACCTCCAGACATAGAACAAAACAATAATGCACCCTTCTCTAGCTTATGCGTCCATGCTTTTTTTTAATAGTTCTTTTTTTTGAAGTATTATGCCAAAGAGTTCTAGGTTGTGAAAATGAAGAGAACTTAATTGGGAAAAGGAATGAACCTATATCTAAGTGAGTGGGATAATAATGGTTTATCTCAATCCTTTTAGCCACAAAATTGATATAAATTAAATTCTACTTAAATCAATAAATTAATTATAAATTAAGTAATTATTCTTTATTAAATTGAGATTTTATATAAATTAATTAATTATTTTATTAATGTTAATGTCAAATTATAATTTTATAGTAAATTTTTAATATATATATAATATATATATATATTTAAAAGAATATTTTAGCTATTGTTGTATTAAGATTTTTGTTGTGTCTTTCATTATTATATTTTAATCCATTTTAAAAATGCTAAAATATGTTTTCACCTTCATTTGTGGAGGCTATCTATTTGCATATTCAAAGAGTTTTGATGTAACTTTTTCTTTAAAAAATTGCTATTGTGATTGTGATGGTGATAAATTACTCTATAAATAGTGTTAAAGGTTATTTAGATTAAATGAGAAATTATTTCTGAATACCTAAGACTAATCTTTGAGAGAATAGATATACATTCCATAATTATCACATAAACAAAGAGTTAATATTGCATTTAGTGCTTTATCTCCATGGAGGTGCTTTTTCTCTTGGTGTCCATGATAATTATAGTTTTTAGGTCTTATTCTTAGTCACCGTGTTACGCTGATTTTATTTATTAAGTTTGAAAGTCGATGAGTATAAAGACAAGAGAATTTGATAGGTTAAGTTTGTGAATATGAAAGAGTAAAAGATATGTGTGTGTACCTGCAATGTTGCATTAGCTGAAATGCCATTTTTCACTATTTTCATCATTATTATCCTGTGAGGTGAAGAAAGAAAATCCATACTTGCTAATGATAAGGAATATATGTCCAAATCTAGGCAAAATGTTCTTTATGATCATGGACTGAGGAACGTGAATCAGTGGATGCCTCTTACAGTGGAACTTTACCAAAAAATGTTGGTGTGGTGGGGACCTCAAAGTCATCAATCCCACAACCAGATCTAAAATGTTTAACATGCAATTCTATGGAAACACATCCTATATTACTGGCTTCCAAGTGGACTCATGAGGATGGTGGAACTGATATAGATTAGAAAATACAAAAATAGTTTTTTTAATGAAAATACATGGATTTATATTAGGTCAATGTTGCCCTATTTTCACATTTCATTGTAATTCCCCAAAGATTGTCTTTATTTTTTAATTATTTCAACATCACTTATTTCATAACATGTGTAACTCCTCGGGTCCTTAAAATAGGCTACCTAGGATATCAATACAAGAAGCTTTAACTATTAAAAGGAATGTAATGGATGGCTGTGACAAATAACATTTACATCAGTAGGTGGTCTAAAGGGCTATGTGAGAAAGAAAATGGTAAGAGAGAGAGTATGACCTCTAGCAAAGATGAGGGCATCTAGTGTGAAGGCCCTCAAGAAGATATTAATTAGGAAGATGGCATCAAAATTGGATCTAGAAGGGCATATAAGTCAAATGCATATGGACCCGCAAGCCAACCCAACAACCATACTCCACTTGGTGACAATTGAATGAGATCTATGGGATATGGAATATGGAGAGATTGATGAGGTAACAACCTCAATCAATAGGCATATTGAAACAAAGGTTTCCTCTTGTTTCACCAATAACACTTTCCATCTTTCAAACCTAAAAAAATCATGCCCTTGATCCATGACTTTTAATCTTTGCAATATGGGTGATAACATTATGACTAATTGGATGCATATGAATGGATCTAATTACATGATGAATCATGACCCTGAGAAACAAATGGCCCCTGGTTTTAGAGAAATCAGAGGGGATGATTTTTTGCATTGGTTTTTCTAACCACATGTGCCTGGATGTTGAAAAAACAATTATGAGAGAAAGGGCTTACTCTTGTATTTTCACCTAGGTGCATATATTCGATCATCTCAACATGTATTATCACATTAATAAATCAACATTGCTAGTTGGTGGCATAAGAATCCAATGGAAAATGTTGTGTTGTTGATAGAGATCTCTGGGATATAAAAGATGGAGATGTCGATCAGGTAACAACCTTAATCAGTATGCATATTGAAACAAAGGTCTCCTCTTGTTTCACTAATGAAACTTTCTAGCTTCCAAACCTATAAAATCCATGCCATTGATATGTGAGTTCTAATATTTGCGATCAGGGTGATAACATTATGACTAATTTGATGCATATGAAAGAATATAATTCCATGATGAATCATTGTCTGAGAAATGAATGGCCCCTATTTTTAGAGAAATCATAGGGGATGATGTTTGCTTTAGTTTTCATGACCACATGTGCCTAGATGGAGGAAAAACAACAATGAGAGAAAGGGCATTCTCTTGTATTTTCACCTAGGTGCATATATTTGATTAGGTCATCATGTAGTATCACATTAATAAAGCAACATTGGTTGGCTAGTGGCATAAGCATCTAATGGAAAATGTTGTGGAGGTAAACATAACCACCTATTATGGTGGAAATCATGTTTATGATTAGTCATGTAGAGGTGAAAATGAGGTGTTAGCTATATCTAAATCAAATACAAGTGGATTTATACACCAAACCCAAAATGATGTCGACAATTTAGATATTGGACAGAAACACTCATTCAAACCTCTAATTGATGACATTGTTTCTATAGACCAATCTTTCCTTAGGGAAACAGTTCAGATATGTGAAGCTAGGTTTATATGGAATACCATTCATAAAATTCGAGCAAGAATGTTGAGATAATAAATGGTCTCCTCTTTTCCAAATCTTCAAGGAAACCTATCAAAAAAATTGAGGATACCTAGGGCACTATGGTATATACTTGGTTCCAATTTTAGTCTTCAACACACTTATTTTCTTATTTTTTCACAACAATATATATACTTATACAACAACATAGTTTCATGTCTACTTGGGATAAATTATTAGTATACTAGATCATTCCTTAAGATAGAGTTGGAAGAAAAGCAGGGAAATATTTTGTGGTTTGATTAACATAGCCCAATGCAAGGGTGGATCAAGAAATCCTATGTCATTTCAAGTCAACATTTGACATAATAGAAGATGTTTTTGATTGGAAGATACACAGGCTTATTCACAACAAAGTAGTGACAAAAATTCCAACTTGCAACCATCCATATTTTGACATCTCATTGTTTCACTTGTTGATGGAGCACATACAAAAGGGATAGTGGATTGATGAAGTATTGAAATGGCTGAAATGGCTACCTAAATTCACCTAACAACTTAATAGAGCACCAATAGTGGTTTCCTCAATCTATTCGCGTTCTCTTACTAGTTTGGCAGAAAAAGACTAGGAATTAGAAAGGATTTTATCCATTCGCATTTGGAAGTTAGATCCAAAGGTCACCTTGCCTCAGATTTTGGGCCTACTAGGTCTTTAGAAAGAAAATTTAATAATTTGATAGGGAAGTCATCTAGTGATTCAGAGGCGCTAACCTCTGCTCCAATTGTGCATTGTTTAGGTCCTTTAGTTTTAGCTATCCCAGGGCTCGAGGCCATTTGTGAGGGGATGCAAAACTCTTCTTAGGGTTGTCTGGATTTGATTTTGGTTTCCCTTTCATCCTAGATATTAGAAAAATACACATAATGTATTATTATTTTCTCAGAGTTTTCAGAAGTTTCAGAAGTTACAACTTTCTTCCGTTTATTTTTTTCTTGTCCTTCATATCAAGTGTCACTGGCATTTGCCTTCCTTAGAAGAACTGGTGAAGGAGACTATTGCCTCGATGATGAAGGAAGGTCAAACTAATGTTGAGAATATTTGAATCCATTTGCAGTGTTAAAATTTAGAGACTAAAGGGTATTTAGAATTTTAACACTGTAGATGGATTCAAAGACCCCTTTGTCTCTAAATTTTAACATTGTAGATGGATTCATAGACCCCTGTAGTGAAATGAAACACTTCAATATCAAAATTGCAATTTTCCATTTCTGGAGTGACATAATTAAAAATTAATTACATAAATGACTAATTCACATACTTGTTGTACTTATTATTTGGTCATATTTTTATTCTTGGACTATAGTAGTCATTTATGCTAATCATTATTAATTTTGTCACTTATTATCTAGTCAAATATTTTAGTCCTGGATCACTAAATTAGTCATTTTTAGTTTGGTCACTTATTATCTAGTCATATATTTTATCCCTAAACTAAATTAGTCGTTTAAGTTAGTAACTTTTAGTTTGGCCACTGACAATTGCTCAAATTTATCAAAAATTCACTTGAAATAATTGCATTGACTAACTTTTTTAGTCACCTAGTCACTAATTTCATCATTTTCTACTAGTGCTCACTATAGCGAGATATACGGTAAAGCCAAGAGGTGGATTTTCTCTCTATTGGGCCTAGTGATTCCGGGATGGAATGCATGGTAAAGCCTGCAGAGTATGTCAGTGTAGGGCCTAGTGATCCTTGGGTCAGACTGTAGAAGCACAGTAAAGCCTGATAGACTAGGAGGCACTCAAATTCCTCACGGTGTAGGCAGGTAACTTCGGTGGTATCGACATTGATTGGTGTTTTTTATGTGTTCTATGAGTCCCAAATTCATGCTTGGAATATGGCACGGGGGTGATTGAATGAAGAAAGACTTGGTTCAGCCAATCTATGGTTGGGTGGAATGTGGTAGTCTCATCATCGGTTGGTTCATTGCATTTATTAATGAGAAATTCATTCCCTTGATTTTCATGTGCAAATGTATTGATAGATATATGGGTTTTGATGGTTAATATGTTTATTGTATTTATGTTCCTATTAGGATGGTTATATGAACATTTCATGACAACAGCTATGTATAGCTCTTAGCATGTTTTTAATTGTATATGAATGGATAATTTGTTTATAAATTAATGGAGGATAATGCATCAAATGGCATGAGGGAACAATGGTTCATATTGATTCTCAGATAAATATGAGATCCCTACACTTAATTCTGTAATTTACACCTGTAGGTTACATGTTGATGATCTATTTGAAGAAATGTTTGTCATGGCTAGTAGGGTTCTGGTGATGATCTTATTCATATTATTGCTTTTACATCATTGTTTCCCTGCATCCTTATTAATTCTAAGTGATCATTCCATTATGGGCAATGTCTCGGGCTTTGGGCCGAAAATGTGGCTCAAATCTCGGAATGTTAACATTAGTGCTGATTCTAACTCGCCAAGGCAGTATCTAGGAAGCATTATAAACCACCTGGGCAGTGTCTAGGGAGCTTTAGTCCCAAAACTAACTCACTTGGGCAATGTCTAGGGAGTGTTACCTTACCCTTAAGTCTTTCAAACAACAGTGCGACCCAGGGATAGGCAGTTTAAGTGGTTGACTTGTCTCCTAAAGGTTATTTGGATTAAGTTGGATGATTGTATGTGATGTTCCATTGATTTCATTTCCCTAAAGTCACCAAGGAGGTTGAATCTTACCATAGTGGCCTCTTGTTGCATGTTTACCCCGGCTGGCCAGTTGCTAGGGTAGATGTGCGAGGAGGGTGTTACATCTCCAACTCCACTGGATGGATGCTCCAATACCCGAGATTCCTCAGTAGTCAACTAAATGGATGCCCCAACACCCAATGAGTTACAACTCAACCTAGCACCACCCTAAAGTTTTCACAGGCTTGAACCTATTGGTGACTTCATGCACCAACGTAGCACCACCCTACCACCCTATAGAAGAATAAAAGAAGAATGGACTCTTGTACCAAGGAAAATGGTCCACTTTAAAATGATATAGAATGATGTAGAAGAAGAAGACACACTAGACCATAACCCCAACTATGACATGACCACCTAATGATGATCCTAGACCTCCCGACGCCGCCTCTTCAACTCTTAGCATATAAAAAATTGTAAAACTTTTACAGTGATGCTTTTACAATGACTCTACACAATGATACTTTTACAATGACTGTATGCAATGCTTCCCACTTGAAGACTTCATGTGGTGAACTTCTTGCTGTTGTTCTACACCTTGATTGCTACTCTGGTCATGCTACCCTTTCTCACTCTTTAGAACATTAGATTATGCATGAAGTCTTCTCTTGATGAATATATAATACTTGCAAAAAGTATTCAAGGAAATACCCATGACATGATAATAGAAAAACTTACATATCCTGCAGAGCTTATGTCAGTGCTAATAAAAAAAAAAAAATTAGAATACAAAGAACCTAATGTAATTAAGAGATGAACATGCATATATAGACAATAATTACATGGAGCTTACCTCTGTTGCATCATTTTACTACACCTTTCTTTTTGCTACCCTAGAAAGTATGGTCCTTTGCACCCCTTGACAACACTTGATCTAGTCTTTTTTTTCTTGCCTTCTAGGAGCACGATATTGAATCTGATATATCTCTATGATTTCAGATCTCCAATATATGATCTTCAGTCTTGTAGTAGCCCTCTGCGTCTTCTTTCCAATGCCATAGATCTGACCCGATTTGGATTCTTCAAGACAAAGTTATGCTAAATCTCTCACAATGACCTAATTATGTACTATTTGAGTAGATTCTATGGAAAATTACATGGATAAATTCATTAGAAGCCTACACATATCATTTCACGGATATATTCTTATTTTTTGTTGTAAGTTTCCCTTATGCATAATTTATTTTTTGTTCAGGATGAATTTTATTTTCAAAATTCACAGGAAGAATGGTCTTTAGCCTAACACTCAAATTTTAACATGGTACCACTCGAAGATTGACTTCACCTGAATGAGACCAATCATGTACATAGGTAGGAACATGTACATAAATAAGCTCAAACGGTGAGCATTTTATTTCCAATTCTAGTTCTTCAATTCACTTTTAGCTGATCAATAAGGGTGACTATCCTAGTTGGAAGTAGGTTTGCCGAGGTTTCAGATTTCAAGAATGTCAGGTTTCAGCCTTTCCAATTTTAGGGTTTCAAAATTCATGACTCCATGCCCGACTAAGGCAATTGATATGTAGTTCTTAACACTTTGTGCCCAAAGTGTTGTCCCTAGTTGGATCCATATGTTGTAGCCCATTCTGGCACAACTAAATATCTAAGACCTTCAAGAAAAAAATTTAGTACAGGATTAGAGTTATAAATTTGATGGTGCATAATATCATTTTCTGGTATATATGCAAAGGGAAGAAATTCTTGCTTTTATAAAATTATTAGAATGATGAAATGCCTCATGGTTTCATTTCAAATGTTTTTAATTAAAGTACAGTTTTATGGGGGTTGTTTAATGTCGATGAGCAAGACTAGCCAAGGCATTATGTCTATGAGCTAATTGAGCACCTAGATTATAATTATTGCGTTGAGCTTATTATTATTTGACAACCCTTTGTTGCAGTCAAGTTTCATGCTCCAATTTTTTGGTTAAGATTCCTGCATCCTTATCCATGTTATGGAAATGACTCCAGTAGAAATTATCCCTATATCAAAGTTCCCTCAAGTTTATTTTCATGCAGCTGGTCAAAATTAGCAACAATCATTAGAATTTGAGACATTTGTTGGTTATCTTTGTTGGGTTGTGTTATATTCTTTCCACGACTAGCCGACATAGTTAACTGGGATGTTAGAAGGGGGGTAGAGCCCCCCCTTTGTTGGGCCGATTGGGTAGTGGGGGGGGGTCACAAGGGGTTTGAGGGGTACAGGTAACCCCATTATATGGGGTCCGGGGCAGTGCCTCGGAAATTATTTTTTTTGGACCCTATATTAGGTTGGGCAGACCTACCTATGGTTTTGTGCTTGATTTTTTGCACATGGTTTTGGACGCGGTGGTTTTCGGTCCATGGTTTTGGACGCGATGGTTTTCGGTCCATGGTATTGGATGCTTCGACATGCATAAGTATGTATTGTAACATTGAAAGGAACATAATGAAAAATCAAGCTGGTAGTCCCAATTTTGGTATCTAGGGGAAAATCTTTGTGTATATGTGTTTTATGTGTTATACTCTCACATTGTTTATTTTCTATGTTTTAGAATTCATATGCAGGTAATTTATGTATGGGGTTAAAACCTACATTTGGTATCAGAGATGTTTTGGCTTCAAGGGGACGCCTTTGTTGCTGAGGGGTTTCACTCGGGCCTGTGGTAGACCCTATTCAGTGGGATATCTGCGGGATCGATTCTGGTGTTGAAAGAAGATGGTGAGCAGTGGAAAGATAGACATCAAGAAATTTAATGGTCAGAGGTTTGAGTTATGGAAAATCAAGATGGAGGATCTGTTGGTGGATAAAGATCAGTGGATCGCGGTAGATCTGGGTACTAAACCAACAGGAGTGTCCGATGAAGAATGGAAGAAGTTGGATTAGAAGGCAAAGAGCAAAATACGATTTTGTGTCTCAGATTCAGTATTGTTGAATATATCAGGGGAAGCTATGGTGAAGGCTTTGTGGGACAAGTTAGGGACTTTGTACCAATCTAAGTCTCTAGCGAATAAATTGTTCCTACGGAAAAAGTTGTATAACCTGAGGATGAAAGATGGAGACTCGGTGACAGAGCATCTGAACGCATTTAATATTGTGGTAAGTTAGTTGTTATCTATTGATATTAAAATTTCAAATGAAGATAAGTGCATCAGCTTGTTGTGTTCTCTACTAGATTCGTGGGATAGTCTGGTTATTGCAATAGGTAGCAATGCAACTGTCTTGCAATTTGATGAAATAGTCTCATCCTTGCTGGCGGAGGGGATGAGATGGAAAAATATGGACAGCTAGAATGGTGATGCTTTGTTTGTATGAGGACGGTCCCAGAATAGAAACAAAAATAAGTCATCAAGTGGGAGGTCTAAATCGAGAGGGAGATCTTAATTTGCAGGAAAACATGTAAAGGTGGTGTGCTGGAAATGCGGAAAGCAAGGTCACTATAAAAGGGACTGTAAATCTAAAGCTCTCGATAAAGGAAAGGGATCTGATGATGATCCTTCTGCAGAGGCGAAAACCACCTCAAATGAAGGTGGGGATGTGTACTTAGCTTCTTCAAGTACAGATGTAGATCATGAGGCATGGTTGATTGACTCAAGTGCATCCTTTCACTTCACTCCCCATAGACAGTGGTCCTACGAGTATGAGAAATATGATGGTGGTGATGTCTTCTTGGGGGATGATAGGAAGGCTAAAATCATTGGTCGTAGAAAAGTAAACTTGAAGTTACAAGGTGGAAGGGTTAGAACACTTCCAGGTGTTATACATATTCCTGCATTGGCCAGAAATCTAATTTCTGTAAGCAAGTTGGATGATGCAGGTGTAAAAATAGTGTTCGAGAAGGATACCTACAAAATGGTTTGGGGAGCACTGGTATTGATGCCGG